>CATKHJ010766658.1:0-16977 GCA_949750685.1 Vernicia montana | reverse complement strand
AGTTAATAACTCTTTAATTTTCAATTTTAGTTTTTCTTATAAACTTTTGTTATGATTATTCTCCAAGCTACGCACCCATGGAGGAGAAACAGCAGCATCCAAAGAAACAAAGCACAAAAAAAAGTACTAAATTACTGTTTTTTTTAGTAATTTGAAAATAGAACTAATTATTGCTCAAATCAAACTGCCACTATTAAAACTAATTTGTCTCCAAACTCCATCCATCACATCACCATTCCTCCATTTATTAAGGAGTTGTACAAAATTAATTTAAAAATAAAAAATATCAACAAAAAGATTTTTTGCAGTGAACATTTCCATACAACTCACAAATTCTATTTTCCTAGATATAAAAACACCAAAATGATGAGCAGTGCTTACTTCCTCTGCTCTTACTAGTGACATGAGAGAGAAAGAGAGAAAGAAAGCAGAAAGGTCAGTGGTGGCGAGAGAAGTGGCTGAGCGAGGAAGAGGGGGAACATGTACTTTTGTTGATCTTACTGTATAAAAGATTTATTTGTAGATAGAAATGGTATTTTTGAAATAAAATTCTTTACTCAGTATAAATGTTATTTATTTATATTTTTAGGCTACTGTTGAAATTTTCCCAAATAGTGTTATTGTTTTAAGGTGGGTTTTGCTTGAACGAAATCCTGATTCTAAGCCTGTAATTCTGAAATCAATCTAAGCCAAATTCTTTTGACCCAAAAATAAAAAATGTTGGGCCACGATTGGGCTATACGTAACTTTCATCCAAGTTGGGCCATAGTTGAAACTTGATTTATAGACCCAACTTAAACTAGATGGTGGATCAAGGAAAGGTCATGATATTGCGAGACATAATAAAGATCTACCTATCTAGTCCCAGGCCAGGATTATGAATAGAAAGTATCTGTTTTGTTTTATAATACAGGACAGTCCATTTCCATTTAAAATTTCTGATAAAAAGGGAAAAAAAAAAAAAAAGATTTATTGATTTGAATCTTTTAGGCACTTGTACATAACTTTTGAATCTTTCAACCCACCTCAATTTATTTATGAAGAGCCCCGGTTTGAATTCTATAGCACTGAACTTGGTTTGATGGATATATTTGGATCACACAACACGTAATGAAGTTAATAAATTCCGGTCTCCAAAACCAAATTCATATATATTTTTAACAGAGGTTAGACATGTCCATTGGAGATGTTTTAGATTCAATTAGTCCTTCATGCAAGAAAAATATCTTTTACAAGATATTTTTGCAACAGTGCAAAATAGGAAAAGTAGTGGGAAAGATACAAATGAACAACATCAAATGATGGTGATGGAAAATCTTTTCTGAGATGGGAATATCATAAAATATTAGGCAAACTTTAAATTTGAAGAAATTAATGAATCATTCATTAAAAAGAAACACATATATAGTGCCAACAAATATCATAAATTTCAGTCACTAAATACACAGTTTGTCCATCATTATCACCCGCATGTTCAAAAAATTCTTCAAGTATTTGTTGCAATAATTACCTTTTGAATTTATACTTGGATTAGACTAATCAACGTGAATTTTGCATTGCGTTGGTAACATTAAAAATTATGTATTTACTATATATAAAATGATAATCCATCATTGGATCATTCAAATGAAATTCTTAAAATAATAAAAATAAACAATGTAAGATTATATATACCATACTATTAATTTAAAAGAAAATTTCAAAAAAAAAAAAAGAAAAAAATTATAAAAGAATTGATACTTGATAAGAAGAAAAATAAAAAATTCGACATATCATTTTAAATGATTATTGTTATACAGAATATATTAAAATTATTTTTATTTTTTATAGCGTAATTCTTTGGTAAAATATATATTTTTTATGATTTTTTTTTTTTTATATTCAAATTTTAATATTGAACAAAACGAACTAATCGTTCAAGTCATTCACTTAAATATCATCATACCCTTTAATGAGATTTGCCTTTCATTAAAAGACATATATAGTTCCTTTCTTTTGTCTTTCCTCTTAATTTTATTATTATTATTATTTTTAAAATATTAGGTGGAACATAATATATATATATAATTAGTAGTTGGGTTCAAGAAATTGTTTCCTAAAATTGGGGACCATAATACCATTACTCTTTTGAACTAGAATCATGGACTATAATCATTATAATTATCATACACTTAAACTTTTACAACCCGTTTGATTTATAAAACTATTTAATTAATCCATAATATTAGTAAATAAAATTATATTTGGTACATATGATATATGTTGAACTTAATAATTCTAAAGGTTTAGCTAACTCATTAAATTAGTCTTGTTTAAAACCTAGTCTCTATGTTTTTAGCAAGTCATCTCTAATAAGATTATTAATCTCATGATTCATAAAATTTTAATCTCTAAAATAGTTTTGATTTTTTACTTAATTTCACAAAAATAACTTTAATTTTTTAATTTATTTGCCAATTGCTTAGCTTATATTATGGATTAAAATGTTTATACCAAATAAGGTTTATTATAAACAATTTTCTAACTAAACTCATGATTAATTAAGTCTAAAATTAAAACTAATTTTAAAAATTATAAATCTTTAAACCAAACAGGTTATTATATTTTATTAATTATAAACACAAATTGATGTGAATATGACAAAATCCGAACTCACACTATGTATATTCCGAATTAGTTGAACCTGCAAAATATAGTTAGAGAGGTCAGGCGAATTCTCCGATGTTAAAATCAGTAGGTGATTATTCTTAAAGAAAATAAAAAGCTCTTTTGTTTTTACAATGCGTAATCTGTAATATGAAACCTCTGAAAATTTTTATAGGAGACTGTTTTGGAGAGCAAATCCATAAAATATAGGACCACTAAGTGTCCAAGTAGTAGGATAACGACTTCCTATTATTAAGGAAGTGAAGAACGTGGTGGAAATGTAGATATGACAATTAATAAGGATGTTCGGCTTCTCATGCAGAATCCATCTAGGCGAACTTAACTTAGATCTGGGCGATCTTGTGACTAACGATGTGTAATAGGTCATTCTAGCGTTAGGCAAACTCCTAGTTCGCCTGGGAGGACTCGTTCGAATTGATATGCATCACTAATCAATGGCGACGCCACATGTAAAAAAAGGTGGGTGATTGCCCACCTTAATTTTTTTTAAATATTATTTTTAAATATTTATAATTATTGTGAATAATTTTAATTGCCCTCCTTAAAATAATAATTTTGCCACCTTATTATTGTCCTTTTCATTTAAGAATTTATATTATTTTACCCTTTTGTTTATCATATAAAAGTCAAAACATATTAAACAATAATTATCTAAAAGATAAAGTATGACTCTTGCTTTTCTTTAAAAAAAAAAAAAAAAAAAAAAACTCTTGTATATGAAGTTAAACGACAAGAGACAAAAATAAAAATAAAAAAAAGAACTAATTAAAACCAATAAAAACATTTCTCTATTTGTAAAACAAATTCTACAGTGACAATATTCTTTTCTTTTGGAATATTTTGATTTAAAGATAAGTAATTTATCTTGTAATTTATTTTTGTTTTTTTTTATTTTTTTATATTTTTTGTGTCAATATTTGTATATTTTACTTTCATGAGATGAATTTATCTCTAATTTAAATTTAAGCTTTTCAAAATTAATCAAATCAAAAGAAACTTTTGATAATTGTTATGAATGAGTAATTGTAATTACTTTGGCACAAAAAAAGAAAAAAGTAATTGTAATTAAATTAGGTTCTTAAATATTAAAATTTATCATGAGCATATGTAGAATTAATTTACAAATTGTGCCCACGGGATAATTGTTAGATTAAGTTTCTGATATAAAAATTGTTATTACAATGTGTGTGAATTAAATGATTGTTTAATTACTCTTAATTTGTTTAACATTGTAAGCATTGTCAAAATTATTATGCTAAAGAGCGATTGTGATTTTTTTTTATTTATTAAAAAATATTTATTAATGTTATTTTTTTTAACTACTTAGATATTTAACTAGTTTATTTATCTTTTATATATATATATATATATATATATATATATATGAAAGCTAATTGTATTTTAACTTGTGACTGACACTAAAATTATTTATTTCTTACATGAACTCGATGTCGGAGTTATTTTAAGAAATGTATGCTTGTGTCATGTGCTATGTAGTCTTCATTATTATACCATGTTTTTGTTAATGAATAAATTTGCAAATATAATAACACAAATAATTAAAAAAATGAGAATGATCTTCAAAGGTTTATATACCCTGAATTGACAAAGGAATTTATCATTAAAATTCACAAAAGCATCCATGCATGAAGGAATCTATACCCATTAGACAAAATTCAACCTGAAAATATATATTCCATTTAGGCACTTTTAAATATATTTTAAATGGATTTTATTTTTTATTTTTTTATAAATAAATAATTTTTTAAAAATAATAAAATAAACAAATAAAACATCTCTATCATAGCACTAGTGTTAAATTGTTCCCAAATTTCCCATCTCAAATCTTGCTTTTTAGTTCCAACGCAAGTATCTTTAGACAAAAGTCCTTTGCCATGTTGCCATGGGGACTTTATTGTTCCTTCTGTTCTGGTTTATTGGGATTAATAATGAAAATTTGATAATTAAACTAGGATAAGACAAGCTTAATTATTCAAACCACTTTAATTTAGTTATTCCCTCCTTCTAGAATGTTTGGTATTTTTTATTTTACACGGAAATTAAAAAAATAAATTACTCTTTTCGTTATTTTATAATTAGCGCTTTAAGAAGTTTCATTAGAATTAAAAAATAATTAATTAGCCTTAATTTAAAAAAAATAAATTAAAATATTAAAATATTCTTGAAATTATATTGAGCATTAATAACATTGAATTATAAGAATAAGGGCAAAATCGACAAAAAAAAAATTAATTTTATTGATTATATAAAAGTGATAATTAGATAAAATTTCAAATATTCTCTAAAGCGTCAGTTACAAAGAAAAAGAGAGAGTAATTTTAGTTAATTTTTAAATTTTTATAATTTTATTTCTAAAATACTCTTATTAAATTTTTTTATTTTATCAAGTAAATCACACTGCATTTTAAAAGTATTTACATTAATTAAATATAATTATTAATTTTGTTAGATGTCAACTCATCATAATTTTATAATGCATAAAACTTATATATTAGAACCCAAAAGTTATTTATTAAAAAATGTAAATTCAAATTACAAAAATAATAGTAAAATTTATTGTAAATAATGATTTTAATTTGAATTAATAAGAGTATTTTAAATAATTACATAATTAAGTATAGTAAAAAAAAAAAAAGACAAAATTTTAAGAACATGAAAAAGAAAAAAAATATCAAATATTTTGGGACGAAGAAGTATTATATTAAAAAAAAAAAAGTAGTGTCATGTCATGTCATCTTCAATTGGGCCTTATTATTTCCATTGTATGCCAATAGGGGACCCCACTTTCTATCATTCTCATCATAAGCACGTGGCCCAACAACTTCTTTTGATTCAAATCCTCCAGCAAAATGGCTGATGGAATTGGGACCCATGAAAGGGTAAAATAGTAGGGCCAACTGAGTTGGTAGTGGACCCACTATTTGGTCTATAGTGGTAAAAGGGTATGGTACCACTAAAGAGGTTCATGCCCCTTATGGCCTTATCTTTCTCTCTCTCTGTGTCTCAAGGTGCTCTCTATCCTGTGGGCTGTGGGTTCTTGATGGCCATAGTCCCATTGTTGCCTTTTGGATTTACCTTAACACAGCGTTTTTTATTTTTTTCTAATACACACATTGCATTTTTGAATTTTAAAAATACAAATTTTGATTTTTTTTTATATATTTTTAAGAAAGATATTAATCCACGTATTATTAAAAAAAAAAATTTTACATTTTATAGGTTTATGAGAGGAAAATATCATTATTATTGCATTAATTAAATCATTTCTCTTGGTTAAGAAGGTTGGAAGATACATGAATGTACTTGATAGTTTCTTTTTTTTTCTTCGCCAAATTACTTGATAGTTTCTTAAAAGAATAGTGCATCATTAATTCAATAATTTATGAAATTTCACTAGCAAATATAAAATAAAAATCAAAATATATAAAACAAATAAGTATAAAATAATAAATCAAAATTGATATAATTAATCAATTTTTTTTAAAAAAATACCGTCTAATGACTTGTTAATAATTATTAGGGATAAAGTTTAAATCCAAGGAGATGTAATTAATGAGGGGGAGTGAAGAGAAAAGCAACAAGAAATGAATAATAATTAATTAATACTAATAAGTAGATTAAAAAGACATTTAATATGAGGAAGAGTAATACGGCGGACAGGTGGCAAAGGTGCCACCTGTGCTAGGAAGCGCCGGCTTTATTATCCAGAATCTCTGCGTTTGCGTACTGCAAATATTTGATAGTGATCTTTTTAATCTTTTAAAAAAAATTAATTATTTTTTAAAGAAAAAAAAAAAAAAAAAGGAAATTAGCAGAGCAGAGCGGAGCAGAGCAGAGAGGGTGTAGACATGGACACGTAATCCTGTTCCCAGTTTTACTACCTGGATAATAATAATAATAATAATAATAATAAAGCACTTCTCTTTGTTTTGTTTTCTTATCTCCATTAATTAATTATTATAAATATCTGTTTCTTTATCATTATCTATTACCTTGTCTTTGTATGTTTGGAAACAGAGAAAATAAGAGAATAAAAATAGAAAATAAGGAAGGAAAATAATTTTTTCATGTTTAAAAAGAGAAGAAGATAAAGTAAAGAAGAAAAATAATTTTTATTTTTTATTCTATATTTTTTATCCATTTTAAAAGGAAAAAAAATTATTTTTCTTCTTTTATTTTTCATCCATTCAAATAAAAAATTACTAAAAAATAAAATTTATTTTCTTTTTACCCTGAAAAAAAAAAAAAAAATCCCAATACATAGGGTTGGTTTGCATAGTTTTAACTTTTAATTATTGGGGGTGTAAATATGTAAGTGTAAGTGTAACTTGCTCGTGTACATCAAACAAAATCTACTTGCTCTATTTATTAAACATCTGTTACTGTTATGTACTGATCTACTTAATCTCTCTTGGCTGTTTCTGTGGGTTTTTATTTTTTTATTTTTTTTCTTCTTCATTTTTTCCATTATTCAGAGCTAGATTTCCCCCAAACTTCTAAATGATCGACATGTTTTAGACGCCAAAATCTCTCGAAAATTAATCAGAAATATTTCAATAACTTAAGAAATTTTCTCATTATTTTTTAATTTTTTTGAATTTCAAAAACTTTATTTGGAAAAAAAGAATTTCAAAAAACTTATAGAATACTTAAAAAGTATATTTTATTATAAATTTTAATTAATCAAAAACTTAATTTTGGAAAGGAAATAAAAAAAAAATTAGAAGGAACATGAAATAATTTAATATAAAAATAAGTATAAACATATTTTTATTCATTTTCTTTATCTATGCCTACAAATATGCAACTATTAATTTTTATTATCATTCTATATAGCCTACAAAATTTAATTGTAATACAAGAATTAAAAGACATTTAAATAATTATATATATATTAAAATTGACATATTCTCATATTGTATCGTACCGTATCACGTGTCTCGTTTATAATTTCATGTAACATAGATTAAGAGATGTGTCCACATTGTTATGCTGCTAATATATGCAATTGATGTTTTTTTTTTTCTTCTTCTTGAAATGCATCATCTCTTGTTCATGAGTGGAAATTAAATAAAGTATCCTTTCCAAAATAATAATGTTCACCAATTATTTATTGAATGTTGCTAGGTAAACTTTTTGTAAGAACTATCCTATATATTTTTAGGAACTAAAAGGTAATTTTCAAGAATATCAAACTTAGCAAATATTTTAGTTTAAAAATTATCATTAAAATTAAGATGAAACTACTTAAAAATTATCATTAAATTTAAATCTTACCCATATTAAATCTCTTCTCAATATTAAAAATTCTTAGAACTTTTCAAATTCTATGTAATGTTGAAAATTTTAAATTTATAGATTTTAAATTAAGTCCTGAAATTAAAATTTTAAAATCCATCATTATCTTCTTCTTCTTTATTTATTTATTTATTCATTTTTATGAATGCTGCTGTGGTTACCTTGATTTAGAAGGAGAAGATGGAGATCAATGGGCTTTCTCCCTGGTGCAGACTGCAGAGTATCAAGATGCTTCTTAAGCAGGATAGAGAAGCAAACTTTTATGCAGATTGCTTGGCTCACTATGGAAGCTCTCTTGATTATGGTACTCAATGATTAGAAGATCCTCCTAGTAGTATTCAGAGCTGGTTAATTCATGATTTGTGTGGGCTATCTTATCCAAGACTTTTGTGTAAGTAGACGTCAATGATAGATCCTTTAATTTTTATTAAACCAAACTAAATATTTGTACCAAAATCACGGATTTTTCAAAGTTTTTGACCAAAAATTCCATTCAAAACATCCCTTTCCTTTATTTATTTTCCAATAATACCTAGTAAAAATCAAGGAAATTCAATTTTCATAACAGAGAAGCTGTGAATCTAGTGGCTATAATCAATGCATCAATTAATGGATTTTAACTTATTATTTTTTTTTTAAGTGTAAGTAGACGTGAATGATTTCACCTCTCAACCCTCTTCTCTATCTCAATGGACTAGGTCAAATTAAATGAAAGCAAAGCTTCACATGTCGTTTATGTTTTCTTTACACTGCATGCACTTCTTTTCTTATCATTTCATCTATATCTATATATATAGTCAAAGAGAGTTAAAAGAGATTTGTGTTAGTCTTTGATAGGTTAACCAAAACAATGGATTTGTTTTGGAATTAAGATAAATTTTATATTTCATTGACCCACCATTATTAAGCATATATTGGCTGCTAAGATTAGAGTGTACTTTAAGAAAATTAACTATCCAAACTTTTGAGTATAAAATTAAAACAAGTGAAAATTGGACAGAATGCATAACAATGCAACATTTCTCAAAGCTAGTATTGGTGTCACTTTTTAGGTTTTTTATCGTTTCTCCTTTTGCATGTTTGGGAAGTCATAAATCACTATAATTAAGTTATTTAATTTAATATGATTATACAGTAATTAAGTTGATACTGGATATTAAAAATTATAATTAATTATTTTTTTTAGAGAAGTTTAAATCTATAACATATTAATATTACTTTAAAATATTTAAAATAATGTTATTAAATAAATTTTATTATAAACATTTTATATATCAAACGAAATTACTTCTAACTTTTCTTAATTAGCATCAAAATTTTTTTTTTAATTTTTAACAGCTTATAAATCTTATTTTTAAAAGACGTTATATATATATATATATATAGTTATTGGCAAAAAGAAAAAAAAAATTATATGTAACTATTAAAATAATAGAAAGCAATTTTATATATCCAAGAAAACCTAAAAAGGAAGTGGAAGAGGAACTTTACTTCCTTTAATTTATCCCAACTTTTCATATAATTAAAAAACCATATCATTTCACATAGATTATTACAATATTCTTTATAATAATCTACATGTACATTTATAAAATAAAAAAAAAATTTAATTAATTAATACTTACTTTTCTTAAATTTCTCTTTCTACTCCATTAGGTGGATGGCATAAGCATACATATCACGACCTTCAATCCCCTAAATAATATGTTGATTTATAATTAGTTGCTTTGCAGACAGTTTGCGATCATTTTCACATGTATTGTTCAGACTTCAGATAGAATAGAGAGCCACTTTAATATAAAACAAAAAATAAAGGGTATTATGATCTTATATTAAATTATCAATATATTCATTGTTATAATTAGTGGATAGATTTGTTTTAATTAATATAAAACTTCATAAATTGAAGATAACATAAGATAAAATCAACAAATAACCGAGTGTTTGTCTTGTAGTGTAAAATATTTGTAAATCAAATATTAATAACTTGATTGATATAATATGTCAAATGTGAAAGAAAAATAAAGGTGAGATAGAATATATAATAATTATAATATTAGAATTTAAAATTCTCAATCAAAGTTAATTTGGTTGAGATCGAATGAATATAATAGATCCTATTTGCACAAATATAAGAAGATGGATCATTAGTTATAATAAATATTGAATTCAATCGGATTAGTTTAATATTATTTGCTACTTGTTGTTAAAATTATTAATTAATAATGAGTTTTTTAATTATATATTGTATATCACTTATTTAATAATAACAATAATGTCATTTATTTACATCTCTCTTTATATACGCAATAATTAACTAGGGCTTGAAAACACATTAATTTATTAGTATAGCGGATAAATATATAAAGATAAATATTCGAATTCCATTGTTTTTTTTTTTTTGAAACTGAAATAGAATTCATTAAATATCAGAAATTAATATATCAGAAATTAATATATCAGAAATGAATTAATGAAGATAACTAATCCATTCCTCCTAATCAGTCATAGAATATAATGCTCTAGTAAGAGAGTGAGCAATACTATTCGCAGATCTCCTAAGAAACTTCAAAAAATAAGCAATCAAATTCTTATAAAGTATTTTGCAATCATTAATAATAAAATTAAAAATTGAATCAACCTCACACGTAAAAGATAGAACATTGATTAACACGGGAATCAAATTCAATAATGACTTTTTGATAATGATTATTAATTTAAAGTAGTATTAATAAAAAAAAAGTTTTGGTTAATTAAATAGAATGTAAATTGAATGGTGATTCTTTTTATTTTCCATAATAATAACATATATAAATTTGACACTCAATATATAGTTTAATTAAGAAATTAAGCAAACCAATAGAAACTAAAGTAAATGAATATACCAACAGAGGGACATTTGGCAAAGTACAAATGCAAATTTATTGCTAAAAAAAACAGTCAAAAGATTCAAAAGTCAAAAAAATTTGTCTTTTGAACTAGAAAAATGAAAATTGAAGAAACGTGATTGTAACGCGCCAGGTTAATGCGATTATGGGAGAAAAATACTGAATTATAAACGTACACAATTAACAGAAGAAAAACTTCGGCAAAAATAATAATAATAATAATAATAACAGAAGAAAACAAAACAACAAACAAGAAAAAAGAAAAGAGTTAAAAAAGAAAAAGAAAAATAGAAAATGAAATAGAAACTAAAAAAAAAAGGTACGTGGCAATTAACAAGCACTAGAAGTCAAATCGTTCGCTACGCTAATCGTCCTGAGTACTGCTGTGAATGGACCCACCAATCCCTCTCTCTATTTCTCTTTAGTTCTATTTATTGCCCTTTTAAATTTCTCCACCTTAAAAACGTCTCCACCACCTCCACCACCACCGCCACCCTCCTCAGTCGTCTTGTTTCTTTTTGAGAGAGAGAGAGAGAAGGGTTTAAAAAAGGAGAAAATTTGTTTATAATGAGAGATGGTGGGTTTAAGTATAGTTTTGGAGGCGCAAAAGGGTGGTGTTAACAAAAAAACCCCACAAGTTATTAACAAAGCTACTATGATTATCAATAAACCCTCTTCTTCTTCTCCTTCTTCTTCTTCTTCTTCTCACTCTTCAGTTTTTCCAGTCCCAACTTTTCTGGAACATTGCTTTCTTTGTGGACAAAAACTCTTGCCTGGTAAAGACATCTACATGTACAAGTAAGTACTATTTTTTTTGCTTCCATTTATTTATTTATTAAGAATTAAAAATACCCAGATCTTATACGCAGTATTAGCCCCATTTAAAACTTGTTTTGTTTTCTTTTTTGTATAAAAGGTTGATTTGGGTGTTTATATATTGTTTTACAGAGGAGATAGAGCTTTTTGTAGCGTGGAGTGCAGGTGTAGGCAGATTTTTATGGACGAAGAAGAGACTTTGAGGAAAGAAAATTGTTCACTGGCTGCCATAAAACCAACTTCTTCTTCGCCTTCTCCTTCTTCTTCATCTGCTTCTCGCCACCGCAAAAGCACCAGAAATCGAGCGGGTGGTTTTGCATATTAAGAGGAAGGGAGGGGCAGAAAGACGGTGCTGAAACTGGTTTTTTTATTTTTGGCGCTTTTTAATAATTTTATTTCAGTTTTACCCTTGTGTTTTTTTGTAATGACGCTGATATCCTCTCTCTTTTTATTTTTTTAGCCACCTGGTATGAGGCCATAAGGGCATTCAAATTTTCAGTTTAGTCCCCACCCCCACTTATCTATTCTATGGGAGCTTATGGTTTGGTTTTGTTTCCTATAAACAATTTTTATAGGACGGTTGGAGATTATATATTATTATTATGATGGCCTTAATTATATAAATATATAGTTTTAACTAATAATTCATCAGTGATTATGATTTTTTTAAAAAAAAATTTGGATCTTGTGATAATAAAAAATTAAGTTTAAAGAATAATGCTAAGGCTCATGAGAGTTAAAATTTTCTTGGAACAAGCAAATGGTGTTTGTTCACTTCATTTGTCATAAAATGTTGGATTCTTGCGGTGGAACATTTTGCACTATGTTTGGATAAGTGAAAATAAAAGGTAAGTTATATTTCCTCTATTCACAAATAATTATCTATATTTTCTTTTGGGAATGTCTAAAAAAAATTTGTCCACTTTTATTTTTTAAGTTAAATTTATTATTGTTTTTCTAAATATATCTTTTAATATACTTGCAATTAATCACATTATTTTAAAATAATTAATGCTATTAGTAATTATAATAAGAGTAAATTAGTAAAACAAAATACAAATTCTTAATCTTTGTACTAAAATAAAAGTGGATAATTATTTGTTGATAGAGCATTTTTCTTTTGATTGGGAATAGGTTTGAGAGTAGGAAGGAAAATCATTTTATTTTCTTTCATCCCCTCTAGTCCAAATAAAAGAAAGGAAAATAAATTGGAAGGGAATAATTAGTGTGTAATTTTGGGGATCTTGGAATCGGAACATTAATATCTAATTGTTAGTTCGAAAATAGTAATTAACAAACACTTAAAGAATTTTTTTTCTTCAAAAAAGAAAAGTTGGTGTGCACTTGACGGGAACAATTTTGTTAGTGAAGAGAATAACTAGTAAATAGTAAGTAGTAACAGTAGGGAGTGAATCAAGAACAATTTTATTATGGTTCCCATGCATCAATGACCAAAAAGAAATTAAATTAATAATTGAAATTTCTTTTTACCCTTACAATTAATTAATTAATTGTTTGTTTTATATACAAGGCAAGGTTGCATCATTGCATCATATGGGGTGAGTCATAATATGTGGGGTGGTAGATTGTTTGTTTGTTTGCAACAAATAGCAATGGTGTCTACAATGAGGAAGTTTGGTCCTAAAACCAGGCATTAAATTCATGGGTGCCCATTGTTTTTAAAGTTAAACCTATAGAGGCAGGTGTTTAGATGTGTTGAATGAGACTACTGAACCGATCAAGGACATATCCATAAATTAGGCATTGTAGGACATTGTTTCTCTTTAAGCTACTTTGCCAGATTATAGAAAGTTATGACTGCCCCATTTTGGTGCTAATCTTCAATGGTTTCATCTTTTCATATTCCTCTCAAAATTTATTAAATAAAATTCAGATAAGTCTGAAAATGATATATCTATCTTAATACTCTACTAAAGTAAAAACTTACTAATATAAGTAATAACTTAGCTGATTAAGAAAAAAAAGAAGTCATTAATTAGTTTGGTTAAAAAGGTGGACCAAAAAAATATTATTAGTTGAATTTGAAAGCATAGGATAAACGTATAATTTCTTACCTGAACTTGTTTGTAATGGTCAATCAGATTCAAAATGAGCTTTTAAATTAATTTAGGATAATAATTTCATTTTAAAGCTAATTTAACCCTATTTTGACCCAAAAAAGACATATACATTACACGCATAGTTTCAAGAGAGTGAAAGGCAAACATAATAAGAAAAATAAATTAATTAACAAAGATTGAGAGGAATAAAAATTAAAAATACAGAAAATTAAAAAAAAATTAATTAACAAACATAAAAGGAATAAAAAATTAAAAAAAAATAAAGGAAAAAAAACTTGATTAACAAACATCAAAAGGAATAAAAAAAAAACAAAAAAAAACAAACATCCCCGTTTACAATTTCTAAAAATTTGAGAATTGACTTTCACTCATGGATCCAGAGGTGTTCTTCTACATTTAATATCTCTTCCACTCCATATCACAATCACTACTCTTCATCCCCCCTCAAAACCCTCCCCTGTGCTACCACTGCCGCCACCACAAATACTCTTCACGACAACCACTAATCTAATTCTATATCTATCTACTACTGATGAGGCATAGAAGAGGAAGCACAGAGAATGGGGTATATCTATGAGAGGTTCTAAAATGGTAGGGAAGAAAGAAAAGACAGTGGTGGTGGTGATTTTGTCTCAGATTAAAACAACATCATAAAGAAGATGGTGAAAGAAAAGTGGAAGAGTGGCTTTTGGAAATTGAAGGAGAAGCAACTAGTGGCATTGTCCCTCTCTTCTTTCCCAAAGATTCAAAAAAAAAAAAACATTGAAGCTTACGGTGTTAATGATGGCTTCTTCTCGGTTATCAATCTCATGATCTTTGGCGATATTGACTCACCAGTGGACTTGCGTATGATTAAGAAGGAACTCTTGGTTTTAGCTTTACTTCATGAACTGGGGACAAGCGGCAAGGTGATGCACAAATTCATCTACAACTATATGTAACGTAATCTCTTTGCTCTTGAATTTTTAATTTGTAAATTTATTTATTTGGCAAAAAAATAAATTTTTGTAAATTTATTTGGGATATTAGGAATTTGAAGTGGCATACGACTCTTCTCTCTCCCTCATCTAATCTCTTTTTCGCCTTTACCATTTTAATTTTCAACATAATTAAAATAGTTTTTTCTTTTATATATTTTTTTACTTTGACCGCGTGTGTTACACCTAAGTAAATTACTTAGGTGAATAGATGATTAAAATTTGACAATAAAATAAAATTATTGTCTTAAATTAATTTAAAAACTCATTTTAAACTTGATTGAACATGATATGAAAATTGACACAGCAAATTAAGCGTCAGAAAGCATATTAGAGTAAAAAGAAAAATTTAAAAATAAGTGAGGGAATTAGGAGCATAGAATCTAATACTTTTGAAAGGGTTGGAACCCTAGAAAAAGGGTACCATCACCATAAGAGAGTGAAAAAAGAGATGGGCATACGTACTAATATGGAATAAATAGGGTTTGCCACTTGCTTGTCTTTATATGGTGCTACCATCCACAAAACTTCCCCGGGAAAGGGACAGTTAGGTTTTTGTTTGCCTACCCTCCCACAACACAAAAATGTATATATAATGGTGGAGATAGCATTTGAGACAAATTTGTATTTTGCTAGCTGTGCCCAAAATTTCCCTATTAAAGTCAATGACAGATACCATACCAGTTTCCTCCAAAAGAATTTGTCAAATTCAACTGCTGTAATTAAGCTATATTCGTAAATATTTGGAAGATTTCCAGCAAATACTTCTCTTTATTTATCAACTCCCTTCCCCCTTTTATCTTTATTTTACAAGGCATGGAGAATAGAAATGAACATTTAGAATTAAACTTTATATAAATAATTGTTATTGGGTTAATTAATAACTTATATGTATATCTAGGATAACTAATTTACAATGTTAAGAATCAAAATCCCCACACACATTAGAATATCCTTTGGTAATATTGAAAAAAAAACTATACTCTTTGTGCATTATATAGTATTTGAGTAAATTATAATTACAGTTAATTAGAATTTCAAATTGTTGTAACTGGCTAGCATTAAGTAATAATCAATCATTAGCTTAGTAATGAAGGGATGCTGAGAGTTCAAACCCCGATTACCCCATTCGTTTTGAAGTATTTCATACGTAACAAAAATAATTTAACTATATGATCGCTTTCTAATACGCATTGATGCGTGCAACTTAAGCTCTCAGAGGTATTCACAGAAGGTGGAATTGTTCCGCAAGCTGCAAAGGTTAGACCGTAGAGAGACTGTTGGGATTACGCAAGAGAGGTTATTATGAAAAGCATATGCTAACTCAACTTGCAAATGCTTGGATAAATTCAGCCATGGATTACGTAATTAGTCATTCTATTGATTCAAATTAATATCAGTTTTTAGGAATTTGAAAATTCCCCAGATCAAATAATTTCAACAACTCTCTTCTAGCTATATGATAGCAATTGACATGAAATGAAATGGGATGAAAATTGGACAGACAGAAATTGAATAATCCATTTTTATCCTCTATTATTTATCTTAAATTAATTTAGTGGTAATTCTTTTCTACACACACACACACATCAAGAAAATTACTCTTCTTTAGATAAATGTTTGTCCTAAATAAAGGATTTCTTGCAGTTATTAAAGAAATTTTATTGTAATTTTCTTTTGGTCAAGTTGATTCAGTTGACTGAATGCTTTTGAATTTTGATGATTTTGGGTTTTCTTTTCCATTTCTGTCCTCAGCAAAAAATAAATAAATAAATGGTAAATTACTATTTAGTTCCTGATATTTGATCTAATTAACTAATTAGTCCTTGTTTTTTTAGAAAAACTAACTAATTAGTCTCCCAATTTTGGTTCCATCAAACTATTTAGTCCTTCCGTACAGTTTTAGTACTTTTTTTTATTCAATTTATAATAAAATGACTAAAATAACCTTATATATAATAAATATAAATATAATTTTAATTTTATTATTTAAAAATAAAAAATAAAAAAAATCAAATTAATAAAATTGAATAATAATTATATAATAATCATTTAATTTTATTAATAAAAATATTTTTTTATTTTTTTATATATAATAATAAATAATTTTATAATTTGATGATATTAAATATAATTATATAAATATTATTTACTTTTATTAAATAAAATTAAAATTATATTTATTATATTTACAATGACATTTTAGTCATTTTTCATAAATTTAACAGA
>CATKHJ010766600.1:0-15064 GCA_949750685.1 Vernicia montana | reverse complement strand
TTTATTTAATTTTAAAATGTAAAAGACTTGTCTTTTTTGTTTTTACAATTGCCACCACTTGTAATAATGCTGAGCAATACAGATATTAATATAATCTGAACCTCATCCCTTTAATTATTTTATTTAAGAAAAGTTTTTTTTTTTAAGCTACGGGCGGTTCGTTCATCCCATCATAGACTAAATTTTTTTAAAAAATAAATAATATATTATACTATTTTTCAATATGATTTGTAAAAATAAATATTAGATTATTTAATTGATATTAATATAAAATTAATATGCAATAACTAATCATCTACTTTGCAGAAAAAAAAAATATTAATATGGAAATTCATGTAAGAAAAAATATTTAATTGATGGTTTTTTATAATATAAAAAGATAACTATGAAATATTAATTGTAGAGATAATCTTGTCAAATAAAAAATTTGATCCGGTTTTAATAATTTACGTTATGCATCTATTTTTTATTAGTCTAAATTTATGTATTTTGAAATTCGAAAATGAAATAAATAAATTATTGTTATATTTATTATTTTAATTGAAATATGATAGTGCAAACTAATGTAATTCGGTAAAATATTTATTTATATTCAATTTTATTCAATTTCTTTTTTAAGTGAAAATTTTATTCAATTTCAATTTATAAAAAAAAAAAAAAGATAAATTTGTAGTTTTATATGTAAGAGAAATTTTAAACGACACGAAATATTTAATGACTTTGGAATTAAATTAGGAAGAAAGAATTTTCAAAAAATAAGAAACGGACAATAATTAAAAAGGAAAAAGCAATTTGGCAAAAAAAAAAAAAAAAAACTAAAAAGGAAAAAGCACGTGGCCATATTTTTATTACCGAGAATTAAATTTAAAAAATCCAGAGTCTCTCCTCCTCCAAAAGCCTCTGCTACTTTACTCATTTCCATTTCTCCAAATCTTCACTTTCTAATCCCACACCAATGGCTGACAACGATCTCTCCTCCCCACTCCTTCCTCCTCAACGCTCCGATCAACCTCAGCTAATCCTCACCGTTCACGATAATCACTCCGGTCAACGATCCTCCTCGATTCAATTCCATAATCATCACTGCAATAACAACAATCACACTTCACATCTAAACCGCAATTATCGTAACCCCTTCCAATTTCTCGGCTCGGATGGGGATGGCTTATCTATACCTGCACCGTCCACTTTGGATCCATTCCGGAACGAAACGCCTAATATTGAAGGGGTTTATGAGGTGCTAAAGATCTTGGCTTGCTTGCCGATTGCTGTTGTGCGATTAGTGCTTTTTGGTTTTTGTTTGTTGGTTGGCTATATTGCTACTAAGTTGGCTCTCCAGGGTTGGAAGGATAAGCATAATCCTATGCCCAAATGGCGCTCTAGGTTAATGTGGGTCACTAGGATTTGTGCCCGCTGCATTCTCTTCAGTTTTGGGTATGTTCATTTCGCTTCTAGCTCTAGGGCTCTGTTTCTTATGTAAGAAAATTTAGGTAAATATAAGAATTACAAATCTTATAAAATATTAATTGAGTTTTATTTGCTTAATCAGATTTGTCTAATAAATTCCCTTTTTGCTACAGCTACCAGTGGATAAAAAGGAAAGGAAAGCCTGCTCCTAGAGATATTGCTCCAATTGTTGTATCAAATCATGTATCATATATCGAACCTATCTTCTATTTTTATGAATTATTTCCTACAATTGTTGCGGCCGAGTCACATGATTCTATACCCTTTGTTGGAACTATTATCAGAGCAATGCAGGTAATTATTACTTTATTTTTAGTCTAGTTTCTGGTTTTGTGAATAAGCAATTAAGCATGCAAATAAGCAACTATCTTTGTTTTTTATAGTTATGGTTTTTGTTGTTGCTACGTTTTATCAGGTGATATATGTCAATAGGTTCTCACAATCATCCAGGAAGCAAGCGGTCAATGAAATAAAGGTAGAATGTTTCTACAGTTTTTACTTATCTGTGCTTATTTGATTTACTTTTACTAATGGAGTTCAGTTCTGAAATGAGTTAAAACTTTACCTAATCTTTAATTATGTTTCTGTTTGCTTTTTCTGATGTGTTGGGTTCATCATTGAATGTGTTTGTAGTTACCTCATCACTTGTTGAATTGAAAATTGATGGGGTCTGAGAATTGCTTAAGAAAATATATATAATCTTACAAAATTCTGGCACAAATACTATTAAATACCAAATGCATATTCAGAAGTCTTTTGTCCTCACTTTGATAGATAAAATTCAAATAATTTTTGTCAATTTATAAGCTATTTGATACAGAATTCTGCTTTCAAGGATATGAATACAGAGAAAGGCTTCGTGCGATAGATTTCCTCGACTTCTATTGTTTCCCGAGGGAACAACAACTAATGGAAAAGTTATTATTTCTTTCCAACTTGGTGCATTCATTCCTGGTTATGCAATCCAACCAGTGATCGTTCGCTATCCCCATGTTCACTTTGACCAATCTTGGTACGTGATTTCTTCTGTGTGAAAATTCCTTCTCAGCTCAACTGGCTTAATCAGGTCCTATTAATCTTTCTTATTATGCCTTGCCATTTTTCTTAGGGGGCATATTTCATTGGCAAAGCTCATGTTTAGGATGTTCACACAGTTACACAATTTCATGGAGGTATTGCTGTCCTGTCTGTTAAATTTGATCCTTGGTTTTGGTTTTAATTAATTAAGGTTGTCTACTCTGAATTGAACAGGTAGAGTACCTACCTATAGTCTCGCCCCTTGATAACTGTAAAGAAAATCCTGCCCATTTTGCAAAGAGGGTGAGTAACTGCTTTTAGTTAATCCATTTTAACTGTTGTGTTCTATTGGTCAATATAATTTTACATTGACATGCAAAGACAAGTACTCCTGCCCATCATGGATCTGAATTGACACTTTGGATTGGAGTAGTTACTTTTTTAAATACATGTAAATTTGTTCCGATAATGGTGTTTAATGTGGACTAACTGATAAATATGGGTTTATGCAGACTAGCCATGCTATTGCAAGTGCTCTTAATGTTGTACAGACATTTCATTCCTATGGGGACTTGATGCTTCTTATGAAAGCATCCCAGTCAAATCAGGTACTCATTTCTTTCTTTTTGTGTCTTTTAAAATTATTTTGCTTTAAGATATCTGCACTTTTCCAGTTTATAAAATGTTAATCAATAATGGTCCTAGATTGATCGCATGTGATAGTGATAATGCGAGGTTGGCTTCAGAACATTGAGTTGCCTTATTATTTCCTGAACTTAGTGATGCACAGGCTTTTAAGTTCTCAGGACAATCTTAGCCCCTACAACTCTTTTTATGTGGTAACTGTAAATAAATGAATTGGAAAATATATTTACATTAAATCTTCTTTTTTTTTTTTTTTTTTTTGACATGTAATTAATTTCAAGTGTTCAAGTCTCAATTTGACTCAATGTTGCCTTAACCCAGTCCATGCTATGCCAATTGGCCATTTCAAATTCTTTCAACAATCTGGCTTTACTAATAATTATCTCCAACTCCTTAGCAACCGTGTCTTCATTGCTTGGTGGTGTCCTTCTAGCCTCCCATCTACATGCATCAGTTTGGTTCGAAGTTCTACGAAAGGAAAGTTGTGTCAAGTTTACCACCTCTGGAAATATACATTGCATCATAATGATATTGTGTCTCATTTATCTCTATATCAGTTGTTGCTTCCTGCTGAATGGTTCTTGGATGTTAAGCTGATAATTTGTTTTAAGTTGGAGCAATATAGTGGTATGAATGATTTTGCTCTGATAATTCATTACTGTTGTGACATTATTTTTGCAGGAGAAGCCCTCGAGTTATATGGTTGAAATGGCTAGGGTGGAATCAGTAAGTCTTTGCACCGAAATGCCATAAGTTTGAAATGTCACTTTGTTGCAATATGAAAAAATTAGCAAAGTTTATATGGTTTTCACTGGGAAAGAATAGCACATATATCCAGTTACATGTTCTTTATAATACCAAATTTATGCATGCTATTTTTCATGAATTTTGATTTAATTTTTATACCTTTTGTAAATAGGACCTGCACATGTTGGCTTAATGACAAAGCCATATTATATTTATCTTACTGTGTTTTTATTTTTTACTGAAAATGGTCTGTTTATTTTGTTTTTCAGTTATTCCATATAAGTAGCTTGGAAGCCGTGGACTTTCTAGACACATTTCTTTCAATGAATCCAGACTCAAGGTATTAAGTTTTTTCTTGCAAGTTGTTACAGAAGGAATTGATTATGCTTTTGATTGAAGATATTTTCGTCCACTTGTATTCATAATTGTGCCTTAGCTGTTAAAATTTCAGTATGGTGAATGCACTGGTGCTTTGGATGCAGTTATCCCCAACTTTATGGCTTATTATATCTCAACTTTGAACTTTCCTTGGTTTCTGGCTTTGTCTGCTGTGTTTTTTCCTGTCCATTTTTTGGGGAAACTCAACAACTTTGTACCGTCATCCTCTGGGCATGTGCCCTGTGGTGTGATTCTTGCATTGCCAAAGCTCTAGTAAAACTGAATTTTCTTAGTGGTGGAGCATTACTTGTTTGGATCTGGTGTCTGAATTACATTTCAGAATCGGCCTTCCTACTTCTTTGTCTTTGTTTTCAGTTCCCTTGTTCTTAATAAATTATTGTAGTAATTGCCATTTTGTTTTCTTCAATCAAGATATTCACCATAGGTTTTCTTTTATTAACATATGCATGAATGCCTGTCCTTCCTATCAGAAGAGATGTCTGTTATCATCTGTTTCTGAGACAGCACTGCAATTTGCTATGGGACCTTTCAATTTATATTGTCCGTAAAATATGGTCTCTGCATGATGCTGTGTGTTAAATTATGCATTAATATTAGTGGTAAATGCTTGACCCTGAAAATTTATTGGTCATGACTCGTGAGCACTGTTGTTACAAGTTAGTACTGGTATTTGCTTTTTTTTTTTTCAATGGAAAATGCAAAATATGTAGTCTGACCTTTTTATTTCTTCTGCAGTGGCCGTGTTAACTTCCATGACTTTTTGAGGGTTATGAGACTAAGGACATGTACTCTTTCAGAAGAGGTTAGTTAGTCCGAAAAAGTCAATCTTGCTTTTTAATGTTTGAAATTTGAATTGCATTCTAGTTTATTCTCTCTTGACTGATCATGCAAACAGGTTAAAAGGCTATGTTCTTGCTTGGAATGAATAATTGTTTGTAAGCCTGTGATTTTGAAACAGTTGCTGCCTTGATTTGATCGATATGAATCCACAAATTAATGTGGTTGTCGCATATCTCTACCCCCTCTCTCTCACACACACCCGCGTGCCTGCACGCACTCATGAGTGATACTATTGTCAGAGCTTTGGGTATTTTAATGTTTTCTTTCAATGTGGAATGATTAGTGGATTCCGGGAGTAAATTTACAGTATTTTCAATAATCCATATTTCTTTTATTGGATGGAGGTTTGACGTAGGATTGTACTCTATACCTTAAGATCAAACCTTCTGCACTGTTCTCTGACTATTGACAGAATACCCATGCCAGTTTCTGGCTTTGATACAAATCATTAAACATGAGAAAAATGGATGGTCACCTTCATGCTGGGTTTATTTTTTATTGTTCCTCTTGTGAAGCCATGCTCATAATGTGAATTTGACTGAATGGTGATTATAACAAATTGCATTTGCTGATTTTTAAGATTTGTTTACACATGCAGACTTCAAACTTTCTTGATTCATTAATTTTTGTTGGATTGCAGATATTTGGGTTCATTGATGTGGAAAAGAATGGATCAATCACATTCAAGCAGGTAGTTTCACTTGATCCTTTTTTAACTTGGTGCAAATGAAGATGTGCAGTCCTGCACACCTGCTTTTCTTTGTAGATTGTACTATTTTTAGAATATGCATTCAAATTAATTGGTTTAATATCATATGGACGTAAGCTTCTTGAGGTTGCATGCCCTATAGTCTTAACTAGATTTTCTACTGGAATGGTAAGTGTATTGGTGGATGAACTTACTATCAAAATTAATAGTCTCTTGCATTTTTCACTGCACTTGGAGTTCAAAGTGTAGTTTTAGTGATTCAATATCTAAAATAAAAAATCATGATTAATTTCTAGAAGAGGTGTAACCATTGATATTATGGTGAGTGGTACTGTGCATGATTGTACTATTTGATGCTTGCAGTTCTTATATGGTTCAGCCCATGTCATGAAGCAACCGATGTTCAGGCAAACCTGTGAGCTGGCTTTCACCAAATGCAGTAATAGAAGAGATGATCAAATTTCAAAAAAACAAGTATATCATTAATTGTTCTTTTCTTTACGTGTTCATTTTCCTATTCTTATTTAGGTGAATCCTGACACATTTTTTTGTTTCCAATTTGTATTTGAACCAGTTGGGAGATATCATTAGACTTGCAATCCCGGACTTGGATGATGATGAGGTAATTGATGATGCACCGCTGCACTAGTTAATTAATTCACTGTAATTGGACTTCATATTTACCCACAGCAAAAATTTTACAAAGAAAGTTTTGCTTTTGCAATTGCATAAAATCTTGCACATATTTCATCTTTAAATGTCTAAAAGAGTTGTACTGTAAGATAACAAAACATGTATCACATTGATTACTTGCAGATCCATGAGCTTTTCAAATTATTTGATGCCAATGGTGATGGGAGTATTAGCAAGGATAATTTTATGTCTTGCCTGAGAAAGAATCCTCTGCTGATAGCACTTTTTTCACCTTATTTGGCGCACAAAGGCTCATCTGAAGTTGGTGATACGATGTTGGAGGAAATTGTCTGATGTGTGTATTTCTGCACTTGGATTGTCAGGTTGGGTTTTGTGTGTAATTCATCATACCACCTGATAGTTTGGTTTTCTTTTGAATAGAGAGAGAGAGAGAGAGAGAGGGCTCAGGGTATTTTTTAACCTTGGCCGCACTAATCATGTGATAATTTTGAAAACATGGGCATTCAATTGTACTTTAGCTATTAAATTGTTATTTTAAATTATTAGAAAATGAAATGAGAAATGCATTTTACATTTAATAAAGACTAGTGCTAAACACAGTTAAATTATTATCTTATAAGAGATTTGAATTTGAGTATTTCTAAAAATATAAGGACATTTCTTAAATAACTATTCATGGGTCATGTTTTCTATATAAGTTTAATAAATAAATAAAAACATATTTCCGAAACATTTACATTTTTTGAGATTTGTATATGTTATAAATTTAATTTAAACTAATTTAATTAGTTGAATACTTAGTGATATCTGCCACTTTCTATATCATGATAAACTTTTACATTATAATAACTAAAATCTAAATTGTATCTATTAGGTAAACTAACATGTTAGGAGAAAATTTCTTTTGCTCGGAAATATTCACACTATATAACATATTTCATATCATATGTCATGCGACAATAATTTCTTATATTAAAATTTCATTTTATGGGAGTATGATTCACATAAATCCAGTCTAAATACAATTTTTCATCAGAAATATCAAAAAATTAGCCCTAATTTGGATATATATTCATATCTAAAACTCTATAATGTGGAAAAAAAAAAGCGGTGTTTGTGTTCGATACACTCTGTGTGTTTGATATTAAATTTAAAATGTATTTATTAAAAGAAACCATGATTTTGAAACCGCTGGGTGTTTTATTTTTTTTTTCTGATAAAAAAAATAATTAATTTTTTTTAAATAATTCAATATGTAATTTTCAAATAAAATGAAAACCCAACACGAAAAAAAAAAGTGATGTTTATTATTCCATTCGTTTTAAAATATCTATCGTTTTAGATTTTTTTTTTTTTCAAAATATCTGGTTTTAGGATTTCAATAAGATATTTGAATTTTTTTTTTCAACTTTACTATCTTATTATTTATCCAGTAAACATTTGCATTAATTGCTTTTATTTTTTTACATAAAAAAATAATATTTTTATCTTTAAATTGTGACAATTTAATAGTTTTTTAATCTATGTATCGAAATTTTAAATAACATATATTTTGAAATCGAAAATGTTATATAACTCAATATTTTTGTATTAATTTTTTATTCCGACTGATGTATCATTATCTTATTTATATAAAATATGCATTGTATAAAATATTTTTCAATATAATAATGATACATCAGTTAGAATAATAAATTAATACAAAAGTATTGGGTTGTATACAGTGCCAACACCACAACTAAGATAAGAGGGCAATTGCCTCCTTATCTTTTTTTTTTTTTTTTTAAATATTACTTATATATATTTTACTCCATCCGTTTCACAATAACTGTCTTTTTAGAAAAGTGATTTTATTTCAATATAATTATCATTTTACAAACCCAATGTAACATTAATTGATTTTTTTTTAAAGTTACTCTTAACATTAATTGACTTAGTGTTATTGGTAAAGTTTTTGTGAAAGACAAATTATGGGTATATTAGTCTATTTGGTTTGAAATTATTACTAATTTATTGTTTTCTTAATTTAAGTGCATTCTTCTAAAAAAAAACAGTTATTGTGAAACGAATGGAGTATTATTTATTTGGACAAATCTTGGTTGCTCTCTTAAAATAATGATTTATCTATCTTATATGTCCTTTTCGTTTAAAAAGTTAAATTATTTTACCCTTATTTAAAAGTTAAAATATAAAAAAAATAATAATAATAACATTAATCAAAAGATAAAAAACAAGACTCTTAATTTTTTCAATAAAAAAAAAAAAAGTGTCTTTTATTTAAAGTCATAAGAAAACTTACAGAGTAAGTTTATAAGAAAAACACAAAACTTTGGAGAAATAACAAATGAAGACATTTTTCCTTTCACAAATTTTTAAGGGAATATTTTTTGGGAGATTTTCATTTAAAGGTTAGTAATTTTATTTTGTAATCTCTTTTTATTTTGTATTTTTTAATCTTTCACATGTCAATATTTATATACTTTTATTTTTATGAGATAAATTTATCTCTAATTTTAATTTTAATTTTTAATAATTAATCAAATGAAAACAACTTAGAGTAATTGTTAGATTTGGGTATTAAATATTATAATTTATCATGAGCATGTAACAAATAAAACATTACAAGTATTGTTCATAAATCTAATTATATTTCCTAATTGATTATTATTAACAAATAAAACATTACAAGCATTTCTTATTATGAAATTTATGAAGAATCGATTGCATAATAAAATGGGAGATTAATGGATATCGGACAGTTTGATTACATCTATTGAGAAAAATATATTTAATGTTATTGATAATAAAATTATTATACATCGATATCGAGACATGAAGAATTATAAATAATAATTGTAACTTTTTCTTATTAATAAATATTTATTTCAAATTTTTTTTGCATAATTTTTTTTAATATGCAAACTCATTATATTTTGCGCTTTTAATTATAAACCTTGGCTTTGCAACTGGTTGTATATCATTACTCTTTCGAAACCGATTGATAAGCTTTTGTGTTTGGTGATTTCATTTCATTTAGTAGTACTATGCTCACATGGGTGTAATGCGTGGTTCTCAAAACATTGAATTGTCCCCATATTTTTGGAACCAGCCCTTTGGACCACATAATTTCTTCCGACAAATAGCAATAAATGTTATCAAAAATATATGATCGATTTTAATTTTTTTTTCTTTATTTTTTTTTCAATAAGAAAGTTCACTGTACCTTATTAGAACATCTCCAATCCACGCTAAATATAACATGAATTGGTTATTTTTGGAGCTGGAATTGCTCTAACTCAATGCTAAAAACCACATCAAATTAATGTGGTGCAATAATGCCACATCAAATTTGATGTGACACTGTTATAACACCAAATTTGATTTTTTTTTTAATTACAAAAAAAAATTTAATTGTTATTATTATTATTACTATTTAATGTAATATTTGTTTTATATGTGTTTTTTTAAATAAAATTTTTGTTTTACTTAATATATAGTAAATCGGTCTTTTTATAATCTATAAAATTAAATTAATTTTTTTTAGTATCATTAAATAACAAAATAGATTTTTATTGGACAAATATGTAAAAAAAAAAATTTAGACATAATTTGTGAAATAACAAAATAGTATAAAAATAATAAAAAAAATAAAATGAGAGATAAAATATAATATTTATGAAATATATTTTTTTTTGATATTGAAAATAAAGTTAATAATTGGAAATAAATTAACTATAATTACATTATTTTAAAATAAAAATCATTGCATTTTAATATTATGGAGCCTTATAACTAACCCTACTTTAACATCTCATCCCACTTCGTAGCTATCATTTTTTACAATTCGTTGCCCTTTTTAATTGTTAAGACTTTTTTTTTTTTTTTTTTATATAATTTGGATTTTTGTTTTGTTACCAATAGCTCTTAGAACAGTGGTTAATAAGTACACTCATTTGTTTCAACATAATAGTTGTTTTAGATAAATTTTTTTATTTCAAAATATTAGTCGTTTTAAAATTTATATTAATCATTTATTACATTTTTTCTCATTTTACTCTCATCACCTCTCCACTTTCTCTCCCACATTACTATCAATGTTGTTAAAATCGGACCGAAAGTTAAATCGGTTTTCTTTTCGGTTCATGATTCGACCGGTTTGACCGGCTTGTTTGACCGGTCGAATTTAATTTTTCTTTTTTTTTTTTAATTTTTTTAGTTCAAAACGGTATCGTTTTGAAAAATTTTGGTTCGACCGGTCACCGGTTTTTCAGTTCGAATCGGTTTTTTTTTGTTCATAATTTATCCGGTTTTTTATGATTTAAGAATTGGACCAGTGACCGGTTCTTAGTCTAATCGGTCTGACCGGTCGGTCCGATCCAATTTTAATGACACTAATTACTATTACTTTTTAATAATAAATAAGAGTATATTTGTCTATTTTAATTAAGATTGAAGCTATTTAATAGTTTTTTTAATATACATGTACTTTTCTAAAATTATTATTAATTAGAAACGGAGGGAGTAATTAATATGACTTTGATTAAAGAATAATTAATGTAAATTAAATTAAATAATTTTTTTTATTTAAAGAGAAATTATTCATCAATGCATAGACAATATTATAATGCATATATAGTTTTTACATTAGTCATTAATGCATATACAAATTTTCATCAATATAAGCGCATTTTGTCAAATTATTAAAAATTTTACTATTTAATTAAATTTATTAAACTATTACTCCATCCGTCCTAAATTGATAGGCACAACTAACTTTTCATATGAATTAAGAATTAGAGGTTAATTTAGTTAAAATTATTAATTTTAATTTTTTTTTCAAAAGTACCATTGCAGTAATTCACAACCCAAAAAAATTAATTTCTTGGAATTCAACTATTGTATTAGTAGATATTAATTAATTTGTTTTCAGAAATATATATACAACTAGTTTAAATAATTATTTTATCAATACCAATATTAAATAAATAAGAATATTTTAGTAAAATATTATCTAAATTATTCTTTTAAAATGAAAATATGCCTATAATTTAAGACGTTCATTATAAAAAATTTGTCTATTTGAGACGAAGAGAGTACTATAAGACTTGGTATTTTTGTTAATAAATAGGTAAATTAAAAAAAATTATCTCTAAAATAAAATATCTAACTTCTCAATTACTACTATGTATTTAAAAAAAAAAAAACACATTGAGTGGTGACGCAAGCAAAGACATTGGGAATGACGCATAAGCTTAGCAAATAGAAGTGGGCACAAATCTCAAAGTTGAATACTAAATATGGATCGCAGGATCAAAATCCAACCACTTTCTTAAGATATAAGAATAATAAAATTAAGAAAAAGGAATCAAAGCACGCGAAAAAGTGGTCCCCTACTCCCCTCCCCCTTCGCAAACCTTAACCTTGTCAGTTGAAGGGATAAAAGAGTTAAAGGTACACACAGACATCCTAAGCCAATGCGCCCTTAAACTGCACAAATCACAAACCCACATCTGTCTGCACCACACACGTGATAATATATATATATATATATATAATAATCTAATCTAATAATCTAGTAACATTTTTAATAAATTTGATAAATATATATAAATACAATATTATTAAAAATTCAAACTCTAATTTCTTAATTTTAAATTTAATGTTGCATTATTATTAAGTACCCATTCGATTTGACTTATAAATTAAAGAATAAATAACTCTTAAGATATACACTTCATGAGACTTGTTTTCATAACTTATATAAAAGATTATACATAAAATCATTCATTAAACTAATTTTTTTTTAATAAAAATAATAAAAAGAGGACATCTGAGATGCGCCAGAGAATTCGAGCTAAGCTGACATCCTCATAGCACCTAATATCATACGATCACCTTATAAAATATTATTAAAATAATAATAAAAAAAAGTATAAAAATAATACTAGTCAGAAAGTTAAAGAGAAAAAGCCAAAAAAAAAAAAAAAAAACACTCATCCAATCCGAAAATATTCATAGAAAACACTATCCTTATAAACCAAATCAACATAAAAAGGGGAAACATGTGACAACCATTAATTTTTTTTTTAATAGTACCTCAAATTAAATATTTAAATAATTTTTATATAAATTCATATAAAATTTAATTTATTTGCAAATAATTTTCATTAAGAAAAATTCATTTGTAAACTAAGTTTCACTTATGTTCATAACCCTACTCCCTAACACTAATTAAACATGACATTAATTAATCCAAGTGAAAAATTCCAAACCATAAAGGAGTTGACTTGAAGACTTGATGTTTTGAAAGCGAGAAGGGGGTGTATAAGCATCGTTAAATTATTTGCATGATTTTCACATAAATTCAACTCTACTTTTTAGGATAATTCCACATTAACAGTTAATATTAAAAGCCGTTTTTTTTTTACCAAATATATTATGTGTGGATTTGACATTGTGATTGGATCGCTTTTAACAAATTGTGTTTGAAATATTTAGAGTTTAGCAAATTATAATTTGGAAAAAGTTATATAATTTTTAGTTTTCTCCAAACTATGTAACTAAAATTAAAAAAAAAAAAAAAAAAAAAAAGCAAAAAATGAAAACACAAATTTAAAAAATATGTTTAAACTCAATGTCATATAATTACAAAGGTGTACACAATATCAAAGCAAATAAAAATTTTTAACTATCACATAATATTTAATTACTCCAAATTAAATATTCTCTCTCTCAAATTGATAGTCTACTTTATTTTTACACACACATTAAAAAAATTAGTTAATGCCATATAAATTTCCTAAAATACTTACTTCTTAATAATAATATATTAATTTTATACATATTGTTCAATATATATACGACCTCATTTAGCATGATAAATTTTAAATTCATAAATTTGGTTAAAATCCATAGATTTAAATAAAAAATCTATGAAATTAAAAATCCACATCTCATGTGAGTTTTCAAATCATTCATTTTTTAAAATTTTAGAACATGATTGATTGTAATAAATCTATATAATGTAACTCAATTTTTTAAACCAAACAAATGACTAAACTACAATTTATGAATTTTGCGAAATCCATCACTAAAATTATTCAAAACAAATGAGGCCTACATTAATTATACCTTTTTTTTTTTTTGAAATACAACTAATAAAGGATAATATATGGATTTTCTTATAAAATTAACATTTAAAAATGAAAAGTTGACTAAATTTTAAGACGGATAAAAAAAAATAATGGACTATCAATTTAGGACATAAGGAGTATAAATTCAAATTCAACACAAACAAAACCACCACTAAATTATAAAGTACGACAGATATTATGCTATGTTTGAGAAAAAAGTTGAGTGGGAAAAGAAAGGATAGGGAAAATAATAGAAAGGGTGGGGAAAAGATTGTTTGGAAAGGTATGGAAAGAGGGGGAAATAAAAGATGGAGAAAGCCACTTTCCATTGTTTGGAAAATTATAGAAAATGAAGGGAAAGTAAAATTTTTAAAATGAAATTACTAATCTATCCATAACATTATAGAGTTAAAAAAAAAAAAATTGTATAGCCAAGAAAAATAATTAAATAACCAAATAACTATTAAAATTAATAAAAAAATAATCTGCAAACACATAAAACACATACAAAAAATATTAAATACTATACTAACATCAGTGTCTCAATAAATACATAAAAAAAATTCACAACTTCACAAGAGTATCATAGGCAATAAGAAAGCAGACACACCAAAAATATGTGCAATCTTCTAACATTTGTACGAATAAATTAGTAATTAGACATAAAAATATATTATCTTCTCACTTTTTTCCCACCAAATCAAAGTGAAACAAATTTGGTGGGCCCAAAGAAAAAAATCACTATTAACATTTCTTTCCTCTAACCTATCTCCATCTTCCCAAATAATAGAAATGATATTTCTCCAATCCCTTTTCCATTCCCCAACCTTTCCTCTCTTCCCAAACAGACTGTAAATGCCATTTAATTTGTACCAACACAACAATTAGGAGTTAATACTAATAAAAGCTAACAAAAGAAAGAATTATGAATTTAATTAATTATCAGAGTCAAAGTTTCAGGAGGGTAAAACGTACCATGTAACACTGTGCTACCAACGCAATAATTGTAGATTTGGCAGAAAAAAAAAAAGGCAATAATTGTAGCTATGCATTTTCCATTTTTTCAGGACTTTTGATTTATTTATGTAATTTTTTTTAAAATAATTTATTTATGTAATTTATTAAACCTAACAATTCTTAGTTATTTAATCATTACTTTTTTTTTTTACTAAGAAATATTATATATTTGTTAATTATATCAAACATTACAATTCAACACAAACAAATAAACAAATCTGAATGAAGGCAAAAAAATAAATAAATAAATAAACAAATCTGAAAAATGAACTATGAACTCTAGCACTTATTATATATGGTGTTTTCTATGGTTACTTTGTTTTTAACAAAGTAAATTTACTTTGTTTTATTGACTATTACGAAAAAAATGACTCTTTTACGAAAAATTATAATTTTCTTATATTTTTTTCGTAAATTAAACTATTTTTTCGTAATT
>CATKHJ010766577.1:0-22994 GCA_949750685.1 Vernicia montana | reverse complement strand
GATCTTTAATGAAGGGATTCGAGTGCATGATAATTTATGATCGATGGTCCATGTGATGTTTAAGTGATCAACTGTAAACATTCATTTCTAATTAGGTAGTCGCGATATGTTTTGCTAGACGTCACTCACGACTTATGGGACTCTGCTAATTTATTTATTCGCTGTGCCCAACACTAAACTCATAAACAAACTCAGCTCGTTCAAAAAATTAACAAATTAATTTTTGACAATTTTTTGAGCTCAATATAAAGAAATTGTTCAATTTCAAATTACATTTAAACAAACCAATGCCAATCACTATGAATCTATGATACTTGGTTGAACTCGATTCATTTATAACTCTGCTGAAAAGCTAATAACAATTGCACAGGACAGGAAATCTTTATGAAACACCTATTATAATTAAATATTTAATTTTTTGATAGGATTTTAAAACAATTTATTGATAAACTTTTTGAAATTTTTTATATGAAACGCAAGTAATGTACATTACACGTAACACAATTGAGTATAACAATTTATGATTTTAAGTTTACCGAATTGCATTATAGTAAGAAGATATATAAGTGAATAGTATGTTAAATAAATAGATTGAATAAAAGATATTGAAAGATGATATTAATATATGGAGTGATAAAAAAAATTAAATAATTATTATTCGAAGAATTAGAGTTGACTGTTAATTAAAGGTATCAACATTCTGAGTTAATAAAATAATGCTCTTATGAATTTTTTGAATTAATGAATATTAAACAGTGGATAGAAATAGATAATATAGTCTTGAAAATGTCACGATCCGACTCCAATAGTCGCAATAGTTTTAGGATATGGGTAAACATAAAGTCACCGAAAACCCGTAAAACTTATACTTGCTATCAATCCAATAGAGAATTATGTAACTATACATACATAACATATCTCTCAAAATTAGAACCTGAATCATATACACGTCATATATATTCCTATAACTCATCGTATCAATCAATAATTATCATATGCTATCATCCTTGATATAAGGGAAAATCCAATAATATCTTATCAACACATAATCACATAGCACATATACAACTATGACTTTTAATGATTACGGAGCATCTAAATATATAAATATTAGAACTTTAACATTTATATATATATTCATAAAGTATAAACATATACATTGTACTTCTTAATGGAGAAGGAAGATAAAGAAGTCCTACTATACACCTCAACTTATATCTTTTATACTCTTCAATCTATAATCAGAAATTCCACAGACGATCTGGTGAGCCGTCAACTTAGTAAGTATGAAATGTATATGAACAATGAGATTTACAAGTAGTCAATGAATCAATGAACAATGGTTCATACATATATATTTATATATCAAAGGGTCATATGGTCACATGAACATATATAAATCAAATATATCAAGGGTTCAATAAACATTACACGTATGTGACATAAAATGAAGGGCACCGAAGTATAGAAAGTCGTAACAGAACATAGCATCATATCCGTCAATTACTCATATATCAATTATCTCGTGGGCGGGACTGTGCCACTGTCCCCACAATCACTGTATACATATCATGTTTAATGTACACTTTCGTGAGTACACGCTTAGAGTACTGCCCTCTATAGGTAAGACTTTGTTTAACGTGCATTTCCTTGAATACACGCCTAGGGCACTGCCTTCCTTAGGTAGCATCACTGGTACATACGGGCTAATGGTTTTTCCCCCATTAGATAGGAGTTATGTTACACATAGTTTTAGGTTTGGTCATGGTTCAATGGAATCATATCATAAACATCAATTAGTTAGCCTAAATGGTTTCAATATATAATATAGTCTTGGCCCAATGGCCTATCATGAACAATAAGGCAATAACAATAACAATGATCATATCAATAATAATATAAGTCATTTAGAATAAATAGATCAAGGAAAGATCAAATAAAAGCATTTCATGGTGGTTTATGTAATAACACAATTCATAACTTACCTCACTCGCTATATATTTTCACTTAAATTCAATTCACCTTAAATGCATGTAGCTCATCCAATTATCGGCTCACCTTACCTATTCATAAAATCTGCAATCAAATATCAGCTAAGTTCCATTAAATTCTAACCATATAGCTTAATTTCTCAATTCTTAGCTTTGCTAACAATCATATTTCATAGCCATGAAAAACATAACTTAATCTTAGAGTTCTATGGATTCAAACTTAAATATCAAATTAAACGTCTGTAAATAAATTTTGGATTGTCAAACGACACTCACCGGAAGGTCGTCAGAAAGTCACCAAAAAACTATCGTCGATGGCAGTGAAATGGGTATTACTGGTTCATTTTGAAATGGAGAATCCAAAATTCACTGTCACTCTTCCTCACTCGTCGAAAATCAACATCGGCAGCCCCAAATCTTCGTCGAATTTCAATCAAAATGAAAGTTAACCATTTTAGGCAAAATAGGTACCAAATGAAAGCTTAGGATGAAAGAAGTCCATTGCTGTAAAAAAGCGTTGAGAACAGAGATCGAAATAAACTAGAATCGTCGTTGAAAAACTCACTGTGGTAAGCTAGTCGGACGGCGTGTGGGCTCATGTCTGGCGGCAAATGACTGCGAAACTCTAGTGGATGGCTGATCGGCGGCTGTGCTTCCTCTCTGGCTAATGCGTGTCATGAAGCGGTGGCCAAACGACATTGGTCTGGTAGTGGCAGCCTCTCTCTCTCCGCTACCTTATGGCAACCGAAACAAGAAAATTGATTGGTCCAAAATGGAGCAATCAACAGCTTATACATATATATAATTAATAATAAAATATTTCTTCCTTTTAAAATTCAGGTCATGACAGAAAAAAAAAAATAAAGATTTTAGGTTAAAGATGGAGATAGTAAATTTGAAATGGCTAGGTAAAAAAGATGGTTTGAAATATTATGTTTTTAAACTGTTAGATTTTCTTAGGTATTTGAATCAAATTTAAATCAACTTAATTTTGATGACTCAAATAAGGGATTTAACTAATACGTTTTTACAAAATCGCTATAATTTTGTAAATGAGTATGTTTTATCTCTAATTCCTGTATGTATATATTATTTAAAAAAAAATAAAAAATTTAACTTAAATTTAAATCTAAGGTTCAAATATCACTTATTCAAATATTTAGGAGATTAAAATTGGAGTCAAATGAAAGAAGATAATATATAAGATAAATGAAATAAAACATACACAAAACTCTTAATCTTATTTGTTTAATTTGTATTAAAAGAATCAAATACTAACTCCTAATAGAAACAAAAGAATGATGCAATTTTTGCAAGTGAAAGAAGAGAATCCAAAAAATTATAATTAAATTATATAATAATAATTAGGATAATTAAGAATATTGGACTTTTTATTTAGCTCTTCCTGAGAATTTTTTTTTTTGTTTTTTTTTGACAATTAAGCCCTCAATTTGATACTTTCTTCTGGTAACGTGAAAAGCATGCCATGCGTACTACGCACTCTGCGTACTGCAGAAGGCACCACTCCCGGTGCATTTTAGCTTTATTTTTATTTAATTAACAATTATATAATATATAATATTATTATTTTTTTAAATCTAAAAAAGCAAAAAGCGAAATAGTACAACCCGAGTAATTAGGCGTGAATTATTTTTCCTTTTTTTATTTACTTTTTAAACGGAGACGAAAAAAAAAATTTATTTTTTATTTTTTAAAATTTTACCGCGAATTAGATATAAAAAAAATTTAAGTTTACGTGGCAAAAATTTAACTCCGTCAAAAATGTAAAATGTCAAATTTTCTTGAACAAAACTAACGGCGTTGACAAAACCTTCTAAAACGACCTCTCTCTCTCTCTCTTTCTGCAACGAAGAAGAACTAGCAGCCTCTTTTTCTCTCTCGGTCTCATATTTATTTTCTCTCTCTTCAGCCCTGATTTTCTCTCTCTAGAAAAATATTCTCTTTCTTCAGAACGGTGGCGTTTTGGCTCCGATTGAGGTACGGCTCGGCTTGTTCTCGATCACGTCAGGTTTCAGATTTTTTGGGTATTGGATTTTTTTTTGAGTTAATTAATTAATTATTTTTTTTTGGGACTATAGGCACAGGTTTTTCGGCGATAAAATCGGATCTGTTTTGACATGTGTAATGTTTCCATTTTTGTAGTTTGATTTTACTATTTTTAGGAGTTTTTGGATTATGACTCAGTACTCTTCACTTTCCCGAAAGAGTAGCATATTGAGTCGTTTTTGGTCCTTATTTTCTACCTCCGATTTTTTTTCTTTCTTTTTATTGTGTGATATTTCAGTTTTTTCTGTTTTTTTTTGTGGGTTTTTTTTATTTGTTTTTTCAGTGGTTTGAGTTGGTGGGGTTGGTGTGAAGTGTGAACCAGTGAGTGCTGAAAGCAGAGAAATTTCTTTTTCTTTTTTGTTTTTGTTTTTCAATTTTCAATTTTCAGTTTTCAATTCAGCTTTTTTGGTTCATTCTTGACTGTAGACGAAGTAATTTGACTTTGATTTTTCTTGCCCTATTCTTTTTTTCTTCATTTAGTTTTGTTTGAACTTGAAAAATGAAACCTTTATGATCTTCTCGAAATTGGGTATGCTTTGTTTTTGAAGAATACGATTTTGTTGGTGTTTTGTTCGCTATTTTTATTCTGCTTTTTAGTGTGAATTTTCTGTGGAGGTTGGTGTTTTTGGTCTGGTATATTGAAACCATTTTTTTGAGTTACTGAAGCTCTACCACTAGTGTTTTGAGTTACGAGGATTAGGTGCTTTTTTTTCTTTTCTATGTTCAGCTTCCAATTAGCAAAACTTACTTTTTGAAGGATTAGTGGAATTGGGTCTTAATCTTTTTGAGGGTTATGAAGTGTTTTCTTCAAAATTTCAAGCTGTACTCCTCTTAGATGGTTGAATTTTATTTGATATAGGCTTCTGGTTATCAAATTATTGAACGTCTTAATAATGGTTTTTGTTTTCCCCATTCTTTAGTTGCAGAGAGACAACTGTATCTGGGTTTTTTCTCCCCTTGAAGTGGTGCTGTTGGGTTTTAAGTTGTGTTTGAACTTCAGGACATGTGAGTGAAAATTTTTGGGTTTTCTATCAGAACTTTGCAACACAAGGTGTTTTAGCATGGGGGGTGCTTGTTGTGTTGCTGCTAGAGATAAAAATATTGTAAATGGTCCAAGTACTGAGATCTTGCATAGGAATATTCGGTATTCACCAACATGGAGCTTTCGGTGGGATAACAGAGGGCGAGTAGCTGGAGAGGAGACTTCCATAACTTGGTTTTCAGATGCAAATAGTAGAAACGATGGACGAGAGGTTAAAAATGAATCTGCCTATGCATCAGAGGATGGAAGCCCATTGGATAGTTTTCAGCGTGCATGGCAGAAGTCCCCAATATCTGAAGGTGCTAATGCACATCTGACGACTCCTGCTTCAGGTAAATTACTGGTAGATGGAACTTTTAATTTTAATTGGTATATTTCACATGATGTGGAAATGTTTTCTGGAAATTGATCACTATATTGTTCTTAAGTAAACATGTTTGCAAGATACTTATGCACTTAGCTGTATACTTATTGTCTATGCATATAAAGCATGATAGAGATGGAATATACTTTTGCAATAACAGAGGTAGAGGCCTTATTGGAAATTTGTATGTCAATTGTGTAGTTTGTTGTTGTTTCAAATAGATAAGGGACAGAGGTGTTATTTTACAGGAACTTTTATCAGTGGGTCAACGAGTAATACTTTATCATCATTGTTAGTGCAAAGTGAAAATCTAGAGGGAGACACCTCCAATGTACATAAGACCGGGGGTAAGAAACAATAAATGCTTGAAACAAAAGGATTTAGGCTGACTATGTTTTCTGGAAATTTATGCAAAGATGAATGACGAAAAGGTACTCATTTATGACCCAACAAGTTGAATCATCTCTGAGTGCTTCACCCAGAGGTTCAATGCTGTGGGAATATGAGCTGGCATTATATGCTCATATGCTTGCTCTACACCAAAATGTTAAAATGTATCTGATTTTAGAGGAGCTTTGATTCTAGTTGGTTTCTGGTGCAAAATCTTTTATCATTGCTTCAGAGCCAATTTCTTTTGCTTTACCAACATTAACACTTGAGGTTCAAAAAGAAGGATAATCCTGACTCAAAGATCTATTACCATGGAGGAACAGAAATTTAATAAGCAAAAAAATGGAAAAGTACTTCAAGTCGAATAATATCTTATAAATATGACTCCCTTGTCTTGTTATGGTCATGCTAAGGAGACATGATATAAGTTGCTCTATTTAGAGAGAGAGAGAGAGAGAGAGAAAGAGTCTGGCTTACATGCAACACACATGTTGAGAGAGAAATTGAAGTGCGTTTTTTAGCACTTTTTGCAAATGTGTTCCTGTAAATGGACAGTGCGTTCTTTTTTAGCACTGGCGGTGCATTCTTTTCTAGCACTTGGTTGCAAATGTGTGCTATGGGCCTATAATTATTTTGGCAAAGCCTTTAATTTTAGGGATTCATATTTTAACTAAGTTAATGGAAAAGGAGTTTGGAGTAATGATATTTATCAAGCTGATCTAGGTCCTTATGTTTTTCCCTATTTTGGCATTTTGGAAATTGTGTATATATACTAGTGGTCCTTGACAAGATATAATAATACTTGCTTGGAACAAAAGTACAAAGTGTAAAACTGTGTAAGCATGAAGCAGAGAAGATGTAGGAAGCATTGGGAATGTTCAAAAATAAGTTGAACGAAGCACATAATATTAGTCCCAAAATTCAGCATAAAGCATTAAAAGATTGTTTGATTCATTGTTATGTTTGACATGATTTGGTTTGGATTAGTTCTTTGAATAGTGTTGCTGTAAATGTGAAAGGTTTGTTCTTGCTTATTTATTTGAGCATGGATTGGGGAGATTTCTTTTTATTAGAGTTGCTGCTAGGATTGCAAATGAGTCAAGCTACTTGAAACTGGACTCAGTAGAAGCTAAAGATATTTGTTCGTAAAGGTTAATGAGCCAAGTTTGAGCTTTGTGAAGTCAGCTTGTTTGAATTCACTAGTTAGCTTCCATGCAGATTGATTAGTAATTTGGCTTTAAATTTCATGTGTGTATATATGTATACACATGCATAAAAGTGTTTATTTAAAACTCAAATAATTCTTTTAAATTCCAAATCTAAATACAATAGATGGTCCTCTCTTGACCCTTGTAAAGTGTGAAGCCTTGAGTACTAGGCATGCTAACATAATTTTAGCATGGTGTCTAAAAGTTACACATTTTATCATAATTATAATAACAAAAATATTGGATTTTTTTGAATATATGTTTTTATATCTTATGATAAATTTGTGAAATTTCATATATAACTTAAATAAATTGAGAGATATCTTAGCTCAAATTTGGCTTATTTTGCAAATGACCTGAATTGTCTCAGTTGGTTCAACTTGTTTAATAAATTACCTGAACTTGTGTCTAAATTTTAAACTTTGTTTCTTAAATGTGAAGTGGCTGATCATGTCAAAGCTTGGTTCAGCTTAGATGAAGCCCTAGTTGCTGAAGGAGTTCTTTTTCTTCATTCACAACAGGAAACGTTTAAGATTCAAGTTAACAGCATTCTGCATCCCATAGATGTCAGTATTTACAGTGTTCTTTTTAGGACATTAAATGTTCTATTAGCAGTGTTATGTACTATTAGCATTCTACACTGTAGGCATCATTTCTTTTATTTATTCCTTTTTATAATTAGTAAATGTTACATTTATAGTTTTATACACCATCATCAAGTTAACAACATGCCTTTCTTTCTTTTTTTCCCTTTTTTTTACCTAATTGTTCTCAACTAGATTCTTGATGCCCTCTTACATTATGGCTTTTTGGCCAACTAGTTATTGTTCTCAGTGTAGTAATTTCTTTATAGTCGGTAGGTATGTTTCATAGTTGAATCAAACTACTTAGTGCAATGTATTTTACTGCTTCTTAGTAATCAAACTTATATTAGTAAATCCCATAATAATCTGATATTATTTTATACATATGACAGATCAATCTGTCTCAAGGAATGTATCAATGGACACAAGTTTGGAACAGGTGTGGCTTCTTCATGTGGAAGGGACTTCCTCATTAGCTCTTTGATTCTTTGATTTGACACTTGTTTTAATTTCCCTTAATATGAAATGTTTCCTGAAATCTGTTCATTCTAGGTGAAGGAGTCGACAGAATCCCCAACAGTCTCAAATCCATCTCCCACAAAATTCTCTCTTTCATTGCCTTCAACATCATCCATAACATCTCCAGTATCATCCCAAAGTCATCTGCATCCTGCTAGCTCAACCGCACCAAGTTGGTCCCAGAATTCTAATGGGCATCATCAGTTAATGGGGCAAGTTTCTGATACCCGAATCCCAGAATTTAAGTCATCAAACAGCTTCTCAGTTCCTGAAGAGAGATCCTCTGTTCCTTCATGGAGTAATGAATCAACCCGGGTGTCCCATGGTGGGTCTTCAGATGGTTGGTCTATGCATGCATTCTCTGAGCTCATGGCCACTTCACATAGAGAAAGGTGGTCTTTTGACAATGAGTCTTGGGGCATCAGTCACGAGAAAACCAGATCCAGTGGTCGGATATCAGCGTCTCCCTCTGTTGATTTCCAAACATGTGGGATTTGCTCAAAGCTATTGACTGAGAGATCTTTGTGGAGCAGCCAGAAGCTTGTTTTGAGTAATGAGCTCTCTGTAGTTTCTGTTCTAACATGTGGGCATGTTTATCATGCCGAGTGTTTGGAGACTATGACACCTGAAATTAGCAAGTATGATCCTTCTTGTCCTGTTTGTACTTTGGGAGAGAAGCAGACCCATAAACTGTCTCAAAAAGCTTTTAAAGCAGAAATGGATTTGAAGGCAAAAAACAAAAGATCAAGGAACCGGATTGTTGATAGTGATCTTGATGGTGATTCTGTCATGTTTGATCGCCTAAAAGGTAGTGGACATGAAGGAAAAAGTCCCAAGATGGCCTCTAGTTCCAGCATGAAGAGCTCCTTGGCAAAGCCTTTCTTGAAGCGGCATTTTTCATTAGGATCATCAAAGGGTAGTAAATCCTTATCAGAGAACCACACGACCAAAAAGAAGGGATTCTTCTGGACAAGATCCATAAAGGTGTGAGGTCTTTTCTGGCCATTAAGAGGTGAGCACATCTATATCATGCGTATACTGCATTTATCAGTACAAATCACTGAAAGTTGTCTTTCCCCTTTATGAAAAGATTGTAACCTTCCCTAAATATGCCATCATTTGTTCAATATATATTATCATTGCAATTGAAAATATTGATTGGAAGATACTCTGAAGTAATTGAGCTAATTTATTAATTGTCGAATTCTTACATGACAAGTTTATGTGCATACAGATTCCAATGTTGACCTCTGCATTGGACAAGGGACAGTGAGGATCACATACACAGGTCATCCTCCTTCAAAGGTTGGTTTAGAAACTTAATGCACTTGCATACACATTCTGAAATATCAACAGGATTAGCTTGTGAAGTTACACTTGTAAAGAAAAGTAAAGAATTTCATAGAAAAACAAGTCCTATATTGATCATGGAAATTTTAGTAGATGAAATTGCATCACGAGACTCAGTGATCCTATTCTTATTTTGTACAGATTAATTTGTTTCTTGCTTAGACAATTCATGAATTCATCCATGTGAATGTACGTTAATAAGGCAATATTAAATTTTCTTTTCCACGTGTCGTGTGGGGTGTTCTTCTTGATTGCTGTGCTCTATCCATTAATGGCTTACTAGCTATTGTTGCAGCAGAAGTGTTTATTTTATCAATTAAGCATATTGTTTCCTGACTTGCAGCTCTATATGTTCTGCCAGTTCTTGTTAGTTGTTACAGATAGGAAGTAATTATCGGGTAATAACTAAAAGTTGGTTTGGTATGAAGATTGAAATTTGAAATATTCTTTTTTTTAAAATTTTCAAAAGAATCATTTAGATGATGGTGAAAAAGCAATTCGAAAGGTTGTATGTTTGTTTATAAATTTTATAATTAAAATAAGTTAAATTTATTTTAAAAATAACTGTTAATAATTTATCAATATATTCAATTCACAATGAGTATTGAGACATTTAATTGTAGATGTATATAATTAAATATATTGGGTATATACTTTTTTTTAATACTATGCTATATGCGACTTAAAATTTTGAAGAATTAGCTTTAAGGTTTGGCTTGATAGGAGAGTTTGTTTGTCTCTTTATTGAGCATGGAGTGCTTTAGGTCATCGTTGAGAAATAATATTAGGTCATTGTTGAGAAAGAAGATTTTAATTTTAATTAATCTGAAAATACCTTTATCGTTTAAATAAAATAAAAAAAAAACAATTAAAGCATTCTTAGGAATGTATGAAGACCGATGAGATTTCTATTTACAGTCTCCCTTTCTCGTATACACAATTGATGAAGTTTGGTTCATCGGTACCTGCAAGAAGAAGAGAATGGCCGTTAAAATGGGTGTCAGTGGTGTTTCCAGCGAGTTTATTTGGATGGTTAAGATAATATGAGGTTTATATAGAGAATTCTAGAGAATAAAATGTAGATGTTAGATATTAGGATTTCAAGAGAGTACTTTACCTTTTTAGTAGATGGTCTATGCATGGTTGTCAGAAATCGGCCGTAAGACTAAGTTCGATTCTGACTTTAAATCCGGACAAGAAGGAAATTGAGAAAAATCCAGTGATCCGGTTGGGTAACCAGTAACTTGGAAAAATTTTTTTTTGCCATTTTTTTTTTGTGGTTAGATTAAACAAAAAAAAAAAAAAAAAAAAAAGACTGAATAAAAAAATATTTGTGATTGGGTTAGCTCATTTCAGTCCGATATTTATGTATGTAGGTTGCGCGCTCACATATTGAATTTAAACTCAATACCGTATATTTGCACCTCGCGCGCACGCATGATAGAGAGCCTTCTTAGCTACTTTCTTAACATTGAAAGGAGGAGTCTTTGTATATATATTTTATTCCAACTTTGCATTTTTTCAATGTGAGATAACTCACTTTCCTCCCTCACTTACCTTAGTATAGAGTTTACTTTGAGTTTCAAAAATCATTCACTAATTTACCATTTTGAGCACATGAATATTCAAATTCATATTTCTTACGTATGAGAACGCAAATTTGAGTAGACCTCCTACTACCAAGTAGTGGAACTCATTCGGATTTGGATTTCAAAATGGTCACTTAATAAGTTAATTTACCATAATTTCTTATAAGTAATGATTTCAAATTCATATTTCTTCTCAATGATGTTCATTAATTACTCTAATAACGTTCATTAATTTTAATTATATGTATTTTATATTTTTTTTAACATATAAATAGTAAATATATGATATTATTTAAAATTTCGATTCGATTCTGATTGAACATCTGACCAGTGACCCTCTGCATTCACCGATTCTAAGACCGGACCGAGTTTAAAAACATTAGGTCGCCCAAACGTAGATCCTCGAGGCTAGACTGCCCAGGTAAGGATAGCCCAAGTCACAGGTCATCTTTGTAGATTGCCAGATCTGCATACGGATGATCCTTGATTTCAGTTATGGTTTCCTACCATGTTCTCTACCTCCTAAAGAATAGGAGGCCATTATTTCACTACTCAGACACTTAGTGGTTCTATTTTTCAGGAACTTGCTTCCTAAGACAGTTTCCTATAAAAGCCTTTAGAGGCTTCATGTCTCAGGTTACACAATCTAAATACTAAAAACTTTCCATTTCCTTTAAAAGAGAATTATTTACTGACTTTAACATCGGAAAGTTCACCCAAGCGGTTCACCTGACCTCTCTAACCTTGTTTTGCAGGTTCAATCAGTTTGAATTATACATAGAGTGAGTTCGGCATCTCATTGACTCACATCATTTGGTGTGGTGAGCATGGAACACACTTTTAAATTCCCAGTTTGAATCTTTCATTCACTCTCCATGAATCCCAGTTCTAGTAATGGTGGTTTGGGCCTTAACCTTTTTCCTTTGCATTCTGAGAATGAGGACACCCAACAAGAAAACCGTCAAATTCCCTCAGCAATACCCAACTTAAATAACCCCCCCAGACTTGAATAGTCCAGCAGCTGTGCAATTACTTTTTAATGCCTTCACAGAATTCACTAACCAGATAAAAGTACTAAAATAGGCCATAACCCAACAACCTCAAACAACCATCCTATAAACTCCACAATCTGGTTCAGGAACTAGGGAGAAGGGAAAGCAAATTGCTGTAGCAAATCACCTTAAGGATACTTCTTAGGCAGTTCCCTTTCAGGGTTTGGATAGAATTGTTCAGGTTGACCAAGATGAACCTTGGTCTGATGGAGAGCTTGATGATAAAGATAGCCCTGCATGGCTAGAGAAAAAGATTCGCGAGTTCGTTGGCAAGATTGGCATTAGGGTGAATGAGATGGACTTTGCCCTACGAACAAATTCTTCTTTCTATGGCAACATTGTTACAGCGAGTTACCCCAAAAGTTCAGAATCCCTACACACATGGAGTCTTATGACGGAACCACTTGCCCTAAGAGCCATGTACACAAATATCGAACCATGATCAACGCCCAAACACATTTAGACCATGTCCTGTGCAAACTCTTCCCAACAACACTAAAAGGCCTCGCCCAAGACTGGTACCAGACCTTACCTCCAAAATTCGTTACATCATTTCCAAAACTCTCCAACCTTTTCCAAGCCAGGTTCATAGCCTCCATCACACCCAAAAAGATCTCTACCGACCAATTTGCTGTAGTTCAGAGGGAGGGAGAGAATCTTCGAAAGTATGTAGAACTCTTCAACAGAGAAGCAATCCAAATTGAAGATCTAAATAGGGATATCGCCTATACGGGGATGTTGAATGGAACCTCAAATCATGATTTGAGGAAGGAATTACTATCCAATCCCTCACAGACCATATCAACTTTGATGGCAGTTGCACAGACACACATTCGAATTGATGATGGGATGAGGGATTTTGACCAGAGACATAAAAAGAAAGAAAGAGGCTCATCCATAGGACAAGGAGATCACCAAGGCGATCGTTAGTATCAGTCCAGGGGGTACAATGAGGGGGGAAGCAGGAGAAATTATGGGTTAGATAGGAGGGATAAGCAGTTTACCCCCCTGTCTGCAGCTAGAACACATGTGCTAATGTGGATAAATGACACATGTGAAAGAGTTTAGTGGCTTAGAAAGATGAGCAACTCCTCAGCAGGTAGGAGAGACAATAACAAATATTGTCAGTTCCACAGAGACAAGGGACATGATACAAAAGACTGCTGGTACTTGAAGGAAGAAATAGAGAAGTTGATACAAAAAGGTGTGCCAAGGATCAGGCGATTTGTTCGCCAAGATAGAGACAGAGAACCACGAGGCAGATCTCGTGAGAGGACCGAACCACAGGAACCCGAACAAAAAAAACATAAAAAAGATATATCGGATGAAATACACATTATAGTTGGGGAAAGTTTAGGAGGAGACAGTTCAACTAAGAGGAAGCTCGCTGTAAGAGATGTGTATTCAGTCAGCACATCTAGAGCTGTCGAAAAGATATTCGGTCCTATCACTTTCTGTCACGACCCAACTTTGAGCCATGACTGTCCTAGGACTCAGGGAGATATAAGGTCACCTAAGCCAGTAGAACCCAATACCAATCTATAACTAATCATGCATACAACAATACCCAGATCATAACCTGATACACATTACAAGATCATCTTCCATATCATCCATACATCAAACATATACTATGCTCATGCATACATACCAAAATATACCATTGATAATAGTATAGTTCAGAATACTACTAACTGTAACATTTAATTAACTATTACAATCCAAATGAAATTATAGAATCCAACAATCTATACTACTATAATACCACAATGACCATGGAACTCTAGACTAGTCTCTTGGAGATACATACTCATTATGATATAACAAAATGAAAAAAATAGAAACGGACAGAGTAACCCCCAAGCGAAGAAATGGAGCTTGAGTTTTACCTTGCCACAACTTCTATAGCACCTGAAAAATGAAAACCACTAAAGGGGTGAGATAAAATCTCAGTGAATACATAATAAATCAACATGTTATGCCAGCTAGGTACAATGTAAAATATAAGAATAGGATAGCTTTAACGCCTTTAGGCTATATGAACAATTAGGTAACTGAAATTATCATAATGGGGTTCATTTATAATACTAATAATTGGGCTTCAAAGTATAGCAATTAAATACGATTCATTTTATTTTAGCAAAAATCATATATCCGAGAACGGTATGTTCCCATTAATATTAGATTGAGTGACTGCTAATGCCTTGAATACTCATAATGATTCAAGCGAGAGACTAATCAGGTCTCCCGGCTAGGACCACCTTTCCCAGCTAAAGCGGATACACTATCCCTATCCTTCAGGTCTTCTTACCATGTGCACATGACTGATGTATATCCCACATCAGAGGGGATTTCTGCTTTAGATGATTTATAACATTTTCAGAATTGAAAGTATTTGGAATTCGAATGAACTATGGTACTTATCAAAGAGTAAATGTTTCAATATACTATCTTTATTTCTACTGATGTAAGGTAGACCAAAGGTCTCAAGTAGATATTCAACATACTGGGTTCATGAATAATTATCAATAGAACGTAAGTTCAATCAAATAATCGAGTTGATATGATGAATGAATGGTTATACAATGGAATAACGCCCATAACATATTGATTATCATGTACTCACCTTAGGACTTCTTTGCTCCTAACTAGCACAAGCAGAAATGATGATCGTCCGGTTGCTCTTGTACTTTGTCTTTAGGTTCTACAAGAACCATTCCAATTAATCACAATTTAGATCATTATTCCCAACTTATCTATAGAACCAAGTCAAATTCTAATTCCCATACTTCTAGATCTATACTTAGCATACAATCATATACTATCACTCTTAATCAATAAGACATCACATATCAATACAATCAACAATTCAATAATCGATGTACATACTTTCACTATTAGGGTCGATAAGGCCTTAGACCAATGTCCCTTTCCTTTTCATTTATAACTCACATTGGTCATATACATATGTCAATTTAGCATGCCAATTATTGAAATAGAAACATGTTGAAGTTGGTCACACGGTTAAGCATACGGTCGTATTACTGCCCGTATGATAAAGAAAAATCATTCAGTATAAATGATACGCCCAGGGGGTACGGTCGTATCCCTACCCATATCACAGAGAAATCATCCAGTATAAATGATACGCCTAGGGGTACGGTCGTATCCCTGCCCGTATCACAAAGAAATCATCCAGTATAAATGATACGCCTAACAGTACGGGCGTACCATTGCCCGTATCACAAATCTGGGTAGGATTTTTAGGTAAAATCCTCAAATGGTTAGAGAAGGGAAAAATCAACATTCTCACAACCAAGACTATATCAAAATCAATTTCTATATCATGCAAATGACTTATAACTTAACTCATATCATTAATCAATACATAGAATAATCAAAGGATTTTAAAAACCCATTCTTGATCAAACCCATCATCATCATAATGAGAAAGTTTGAAATCCTTTTTGAAAATTCATTTCCACCCACTCAACACTCCTAAATCATGCTTACAAATCATCATCTAATAGCATTTTCTCAAAGAAGTTCCCTTTTCAAAAAATCCATTTGGCCTAAATCCTTTTAAAAGAAAAAGAGAAGAAACTCTCAAGGCAAACAAGCATACAATACATGATCTAAATGAAGAAAATGATTTAGATGATTACCTTTAAAGCTTTCCTTTTGATGGTGATTTGCTTTGGTCAAAAGAAGAAAAAGAAAGAAGAAGAAAGTTTGAAACTTTTGTTCTTGATAGCTTTCGAGAAAAATACAAAAGATGATAGCAATGGCAATTGGATGATTGGCTTAAAGTGAAAATGATGGCTATGATTAAATCAAGGAAAATGAATGGCTAGAATTGTATAGCTTCCAAAAGAAGCTTTGCAATTTCTATTTAATTATAATTCACTTGAAAATAGGATGATAGATAGTGACTAGATTCATTGAATCTTGCACTATGCTAATATAAAAATATGGTGTTAGTAGAAAGTGGGATCCACTTTCCTCTAGCCCCATTTCTAACACAACATATGATAATTTGGCTCAATTTTCCTTCCCCATTTGGGCACCATGTCCGGCCACCCTTGTGGCATAGGCTACCCATCACTTGGTTGGACATTTAATTATATACTACACATATCACACACAACAATAATCACTTATGGAATTTAATCATAATTTCAATACTCCATTTCACATGTAATAATATTGAATTTAAACTTTGTAAGCACATTAGCATTCAATCATACTCTTCTTTAAGTAAATTAAATCATTTAATGTTTAGGGTATTACACTTTCTCAAAAGAAGATAAAGGCAAGGTGATCGCTCCTTATAATGAGGCCATGGTCATTTCGGGATACCTGAACAATTTTATGGTTAGAAGGATGTTGGGGGACGATGGAAGTTCAATTAATATGATCACCTTCGCCGTTTTTAAAATGATGGGACTCTCAGAGAAGAGTCTAAAACTTGTAGCGATCCCTCTAGTGGGATTAAGAGGAAAGGCTGTGCCAGTGGAAGGGTTGGTAATGTTGGATGTGGAGCTCAGAGATGGTGATGTAACAAAGGAAATCAAGGCAGAGTTCATGATAGCTGATATTCTTTTTGCTTACAATGCTATTATTGGGCGACCAATACTCTATGACACTTGTGCGGTAACCTGCATAAGATACTTGACAATGAAGATCCCCACATCTAGGGGAGTGGCAGTGATAAAAGGTTGTCAAGAAATCACAAGGAAGACCTACTTTAATTGTCTAAAAAGGATCTTCCCAACTTTGCAGATCGAGTAGCCGGAGGGCTCGGACAGAAGAGATAAGGCTAAATCGGGGGGAGAAACAGTGAAGATAGGGATAAAAGTTGGAAAGGAGGTTCATATTGGGGCCTCACTGATTAAAGAAGTTAGAACAGAGATCTCCCGAGTATTAAGAGAGATTTCTAACTCTTTTGCATGGGATAATCGAGACTTGGCAGGTGTGAGTAGGGAAGTGATCACTCATAAACTCAGCATTGATCCAGTGGTTAGGCCAGTAGTTCAAAAAAAGAGGAAACATTCCACAGAAAAATAGATTGCCATTGTTGAGGAAGTTCAGAAATTACTGTAAGCTGGGGTGATTCGTGAGGTTTACTATCCGGAATGGTTGGCTAATGTTGTTCTGGTCAAGAAACCTAATGGCATGTTTAGGATGTGTGTTGACTTCATATATCTAAATAAGGCATGTCCTTAAAACAACTATCATTTACCGAGTATTGACTAGTTAGTAGATTCCACTGCAGGATATGAACTATGCTCCTTCCTAGATGCGAAGGCAGGTTATTATCAGATTCAGATGCATAGGTCTGATGAGGGGAAGACCTCCTTTGTAACAGATCAAGGAACCTACTGCTACAAAATGATGCCCTTTGGATTGAAAAATGCTGGGGCAACCTACCAAAGGTTGGTCAATCATATGTTCAAACAACAGATCGGCAAAAACATGGAAGTATACATGGATGATATGGTCATAAAGAGTAGGCGGAGTATAGATCATCCCAAGGACATCGAAATGATATTAAAAATTATGAACTCTTATAATTTGAAGTTGAACCCGGAGAAATGTGTATTTGGGGTTCCAGCTGGGAAGTTCTTGGTGTATATGGTCTCATAGAGGGGAATTAAGACAAATCCTAACAAGATAGAGGCAATATTGAAGATGAACCCGCCCACTAATATTCGAAAGGTCCAAAGGTTGAATGAGCGAATTACGACACTAGGCAAGTTCATCTCATGTTCGGCTAAGAAGTGCCAGCCTTTCTTTAAAACCCTTAAGAATTTGAAGAATTTTGAGTGGACGGATGAATGCTAAAGATCTTTTGAGGAATTGAAGAAATTCCTAACGACCCCTCCCCTACTTAGAAGCCCAATCCCAGAGGAGGATTTGTATCTGTATTTGTCTACAACTGCTGAAACCATCACAACAGTATTAGTTAGGGAAGATTCTGGAGAACAACATCCTATCTACTATCTTAGCCGAGTCCTATAAGATGTCGAGCTACGATACCCGACCCTTAAGAAACATGCCTTAGTTCTCTTTATGGCTTTGCAAAAACAAAGGCATTATTGTGAGACACATCAGGTTATCGTTCGAACAGATATACCACTAAGGAAAATCCTTCAGAAGCTAGAAACCTCAGGAGGAATTGTTGAATGGGCAATACGGATCGGTAGTTTGGGTATCTCATACGAGCCAAGGAGAGCTATGAAAGGTCAGATCCTGGCATATTTTATGGCAGAACTCACACCAATTTAAGGCAAATCTCCGCCAAAGAAAAAAGAAATTTGGGAGATGTATATGGATGGAGCTGTGAGCTCCGAAGGATTAGGCATCAAAATAGTACTGAGGGGCCCCACAAGGTAATTATAGAGTATGTTGTAAAGTTTGATTTCTCGATCTTTAACAACGTTGCTGAATATGAGGCGCTATTGACTGGTCTTTCATTGGCTCGGGAGATAAAGATGGAACATCTGATAATCTATAGTGATTCTCAGCTAGTTGTCAATTAAACTGGTGGCAACTATGTTGTGAAAGAGGCATCACTAAAGAAGTATTTGGAGCTCGCCAAACAAGCTTTTCTGAAAGGAGGACAGTTCGGTAGTTGGGTGATAAAACAGATCTCTATGGTTGAAAATGAGAGGGCTGATGAGATTGCTAAATTGGCGGCTGCAGGTAGAGTGGCGATCCTAAAAAATATCCCAATAGCAATTCAAAAATCTCCCACAACAGAGACCAATATTGCTCATGAATTGGAAATGAAGTTGGATAGATCCTATCATCCAGTACCTATCTAGAGGGATATTACAGAAAATAAATTAGAAGCACATCGGGCAATAAAGAAAGCAAAGTATAGCTGGTACAAGGATGATCTCTATCGCCGATCCAAAACCCATCCTTAGTTGAAGTGCATTCGAACCGAAGATAGTGACTATGTTCTAAGAGAAATTCATGAGGGGATCTGTGGGGCCTATGAGGTGAGCTCCAGCCTTGCCAGGAAAACACTGCTGCAGAGGTATTACTAGTCCACCATAAAAAAAGATGCTCGAGAATTGGTTCGCCGATGCGTCCAATGCCAAAAACATTCGACAGTTCCCCGATAACATTCTAGAGAGCTATTCCCAATTGGTTGTGCATGGCCCTTTCAACAGTGGGGAATAGATATCTTGGGTCCATTTCCACCTTTCGTTCGCTAGACAAGATTTCTAGTAGTATCCATTCATCATTTCACAAAGTGGATCGAGGATGAACCTTTAACAAAGATGACGCAGAAGAATGTAACCAATTTTTTCTTTAAATATATGATTTGCATGTTCGGGATTCCAGAAACCATAATTTCAGACAATGGCAAGCAGTTTGATTTTACTCAATTCAGATCCTTTTGTAGGGATCTCCATATTGACCTAAGGTTCACTTCAGTAGCTTATCCCCAAACCAATGGGCAGATTGAAGTGGCGAACCACATTATCCTACAGGGGTTGAAGAAAAGACTTGATGACAGGAAAGGAAAGTGGGCTGACGAATTGTACAATGTACTATGGAGTTACCAAACTACACTAAGAGAACCTACATGAGAAACTCCATTCTCCCTTACTTATGGTTCGGAGGCAGTGGTACTTGTGGAAATTAGCCTGCCAAATTTCATAACAGAGCAAGCAGGGGAGATTGATCAAGAAACGAAACTAAGAGTCAACCTAGACCTGCCAGAGGAAAAAAAAGGACTTGGCTTATGAAAGAGCAGCAGCCTATAAGCAGAGAGCAGCCAAGTATCACAATCGTCGAGTCAAAGCAAGAATTTTTAGAGAAGGCGATCTGGTCCTTAGAAAAATAAAAATCGTCAGGGGAAATGCAGGGGTAGGTAAATTACAACCTAACTGGGAAGGTCCTTACAGAATCTCAAAGGTCATTGGACTCGGAGCATACAAGTTGGCAGATTGCCATTGTAGAGTTCTACCCCGAACATGAAATTCGGACAACTTAAGAATCTACTATCAGTGACAGATCAGTCTTCTCTACTTTAGTTTTTTCCTTTTCTTTTTTGTATTCAGTTAATTTTTAATTGTAACATGTTCATTACCTGAAGACATGTATATAAATTAATTATTATCATGCTTTATTGGATCCAATTTATTCGCGTATTTCATAATGTTAATAATAAATCTCCAATCTTGATGAACTTGAAGTCTAGAGTTCTCCAATTTTGAATGCTCCAATTTTTCATTAAAGGCTTGTTATTAATAAAAAGAAAGTTGCTCCAAAGGATAGGTGAACTTCTAGTTCGCCCAAGACTCTCTGTATATTATCTCCAATGAATAAAGGGATAGGCGAACTTCTAATTCACCCAAGACTCCCTGTATATTCTCCAATGAATAAAGGGATAGGCAAACTTCTAGTTCGCTCAAGACTCCTTGTATATTCTCCAATGAATAAAGGGATAGGCGAACTTCTAGTTTGCCCAAGACTCCTTGTATATTATCTTCAATGAATAAAGGGATAGGCGAACTTCTAGTTCACCCAAGACTCCCTGTATATTCTCTAATGAATAAAGGGATAGGCAAACTTCTAGTTCACCCAAGACTTCCTGTATATTATCTCCAATGATTAAAGGGATAGAAGAATTTCTAGTTCGCCCAAGACTCCCTGTATATTATCTACACTTGATAAAATTGAAGGGATAGACGGTAAATAGGTTTGCCCAAAACTCCCTAAACAAAGTTTAACATCAAAAGTCTCGAGTAAACAAATTATAGTTCGCCCAAGACTACTAGCAGTTCTCCCAGTGGAAATGATCCATTGTAGATAAAAAAAAAAAAATTAGAATTGAAGAATGCTTTTCATTAATTGTTTGAATAATTACAAGGCATTCTAAGCCTGATCTATTACATCATTCCTACTATCTACAAAGGGGATGCCATAATTGGCAATAGAAAGAGGAGGTTCAATAGATGTGGATTGACAGCCATCGCCTGTAGGTCATTACTAGAATCTATCAGTTTAGCGACGGATTAAAATATTAGAGACGGATTAGCGATGAATCAAATCCATCGCTAAAATGCTCCTCGCTAAAACTTTTTTTTAGCAACGGATTAGAGACGGATATTCCGTCGCTAAATTTAGCTACGGAAAAATTTGTCGCTAAATTCAGCGACTGATTATATTTGTCGCTGACTTAAATATCCGTCGCTAATTTGGCGATGATTTGTTATGTATTAGCAACGGTTTTTCTATCGCTAATATGTCGCTAAATTTAGCGACAGATTTTATCTGTCCCTGAAATGGCGAGTATTGTTTTGAATTAGCAACGGATTATTCTTCTCCAATCCTTCGCTAATCCGTCACAAATTCATTTTTAAAAATTCAATTTATAATTCGTTGTAATTTTTTTTAAAATTTAATTTATATAAGAATATTTAAATAAAAGACATTTTATATAGAAAAAATGTCTTTTAATGAAAATTTAATAAATAAAATATAAAATCCAATATAACAAATATTATTCATGTTTGTACTGTACATGTATGAAAAAATAATACAAATGTGAAAAAAATGCTACTGGATGGGGTCCTGGGAGGGATCCTGGGACGGGTTCTAGGGCAGGTCTTACTGCTGCTGTGATGTTGGAGTAGAAGAAGATGTGCGAGCTGGATTGAGATACTTAGATAGCACCTCTCTGATGATATCTCAGACCCGCAAGTTGGATTGAAACTACGTGTGCTGATACTCAGACAGCATGGACTCCATCTAATGCTCCATCTGCTGAAGTCGTGTCTCCACCATATTAGGGATCTCTGTAGTATGGGACCTCGCAGTGGAGCTGGTGGACAATCCATGGCTAAAAAAAGTGGGTGCCTTAGCACCCATGCCATATACCCTTCTCTTCTTTTCTCCGCCTGTAGCCTAGAGGAATAGTTGTGTGGTGTCAGGCTCTGCAGGAGCTGTAGATCCCTTAGTTGGCTAAGAAGCGGACTCTAAAAGCGCCTGATAGCGATCTTGTAATTATGAAACACTACATGTTATAAGCCACATCATTTCTGTCCATGTTGCAAAACATATATAGTTTAGTGCTAGTTTGAGTCTTACAGCAACATTTTGAGACCTCCTGTCTACGAATTGTCTAGCACCATCGGGTGTCCTCTTGCTGCCTAACTCCCTCTCCTGGAATACAACATATATATAGCAATCATTAGTAACATTTTTTGCATAATACTTAATAAATATATAATGTAAACTGAAAAATAGTTATCAGTTGATTTACCAGGCGAGCTTCTCGCTTGAGAAAGGAAGTCGACCCTCCGATGTGGACTGACGCACCAGATCCCTCACCCCCAGTCTCACTGCACCGATCCGCAAAGGCTGCAGCGCTCTTCTTCTGGAAATCCTGTGTGGACCAGTGCGCCATCCATCTAGTCCAGACCTCCTCAGGTACCTTATCTGGTCTCTGACCCTTCCTCCTCCACTTGGACAGTCTGTCTGTATTTCGAATGTCAGCCTGGGTGTACCATCTCTGATATACCGTGGCTGCAACCTCATCATCCCATCTCCAGGCTTTCTGCATGTTTAACAAAAGAAAGGAAAAAAACAAAAATTAATTTTTTAATGAAAATCCGGCAGAGTTTCAACTATAAAATAAACATCCAGACCCCATAATTGAGATCCCCAAAACACCCTGCACAAAAATAATAGGCCAATACACAACAACTGACATATATTGAAGGATATTAACACATTGCTCACAAACACATCACAATAAACTTATCAGCATAAAATGATATATATAATATAATAAACACGACATTCCTTATAGTTAA
>CATKHJ010766495.1:0-11627 GCA_949750685.1 Vernicia montana | reverse complement strand
GGAGTTGTATGAGCATGATCCATACTTTAAAGATATCAGGAAACACTGCTGTGAAGGTCCCTATCGCCAATTTCATCTGCAAGATGGTTACTTATTTTTAGGTAATCGATTGTGCATTCCTCAATGTTCATTACGTGAAGCCATATTGATTGAATGTCATAATGGGAGTCTTGCTGGTCATTTTGGTCGTGACAAGACATTAGCTCTTGTACAAGGAAGCTTTTGTTGGCCACACTTGATCCGAGACATAGAGCAACACATCAAAAGGTGCAGGGTTTGCCATATTGCCAAAACTTGAGGCCAGAACACAGGGCTTTACACACCTCTACATGTTCCTGAAGCTCCTTGGGAGGATGTTAGTATTGATTTTGTTATTGGTCTACCTCGCACATAAAGAGGTAAAGATTCAGTCATGGTTGTTGTGGATAGATTTTCTAAAATAGCTCACTTTGTGCTATGTTGCAAGACCCATGATACTACGTACATTGTTGATCTTTACTTTCGAGAGATTGTACGACTGCATGGGATTCTAAAAACTATCACTTCAGATCGTGATGTTAAATTCATGAGTCATTTCTGGAGAACCTTATGGAGCAAAATGGGAACAAAACTTCAATTCAGTTCAGTAGCTCATCCCCAGATAGATGGACAAACAGAAGTAGTTAATCGGAGTTTGGGAAACTTACTGAGAAGTTTTGTCGGGAAAAATATTCGACAATGGGATTTGATCTTAACTCAAGCAGAATTTGCCTATAACAATTCACCAAGCCAGATAACTGGTTGAAGCCCTTTTGAAGTGGTGTATGGGAAAAATCCTATCACTCCAATTGAACTTGCTCCTAAAGCTACTCAACAACGATTCAGTGCAGATGCAGACGAAAGAGCAAAGCATATCAAGAAATTGCATGAATAAGTTAAATGCAGCATTCTAAAGCAAAATGAACGATACTAGAAGCAAGCAAACAAATTTTGTAAGCCTGCTGCTTTCAAAGAGGGTGATTTAGTATGGATTCGCTTGAGAAAAAAAAGATTTCCACTAGAACCGTATGCAAAACTACAACCTAGAGCAGATGGCCCTTTCAAAGTAGTTAAGCGAATTGATGAAAATGCATATAAGGTTGAACTTCCTGGAGATTACAATGCGTCAGCTACATTCAATGTTGCTGATCTATCACCATATTTTGGAGATGAAGATAGGTCAGACTCAAGGTGAGTCTTCTTCAACCAGGGGAGCATGACACAGGAGTGTCCACATAAGTGCAAACATACCAACTCATCCATCATTTTATCCAACCATTCTCATATTTTCAACCAACATCCATGCATGTGTCTACCAACTTATTCAATAATTCTTCTTTCGAGCCATTGCCAACTCATGTCTCTTTTATTTTCAAATAATTCATGTCTTCCACATGAAATTGTGTGTGTGCTAGCCTTGTATCATTAATTTCCAGCTTTGTATTTGCATTATTTGAGTTGTATTACAGTTTTGTATTTGCATTATTTAAGTTGTATTAATGCCTATAAGTAGGCTTGTATGTTTTCCTTGTATGGCAAAATTCATTTTTGGAGAAATACAAGCATTCTTCTTCATTTAGAAGACTATTCTTAATCTTAAATTTAATTCATAATTTTTAAGAGTTGCTGTATCTTTGGATTGGCTCTTCCAAGGTGGTGAATTGGGCCAAGTATTCGTCGTAGCGGAATTATTAATTCCACCACAATCGACATAATATACAATCGACACTACAATGATGTCATAGATTTTGATAATTGGGAACTTTAAGCAGCATTTTGGGATTTATATTTGAAATTGGGCTTGTTATTATAGTTATGCTGTAGAAAATTATGAAAGAGATAAAAATAAGAATAGATTATAGTGTGCCTATGAGAAAGAAAAGAGAGAGAGGGAGAAGGAATCACACACTAGGCAAAAATGCCTTCCATAAACAAAACATTCATATAATGTAGGCTAACACATGCATATCTTTTGCTAATATATAAGCTAATGCACCCCCTTAGCTACAACCACAAATGAGCTCTTTTATATTAATATGCATACGCACGAGCCAGATTCATATAGACCTATTCCTGCATATCTTTGTTTTGCCAAGGATGCATGGAAAAAAGTGTTGGACATTTTTCAAAATGTCAATTATCCCACATTGTTTTTAGATAGAATTTTTAAAGGCTTTATATTGCCTTTTACTTATTCTAATGTCAAATGGCCTAACAAGAGTTATGCTACCATGTATCGCACGTGCGCGCGCGCGCGGCGCATATGGCGCATTTTAGGCGCTTTTATAGGCGCACTTGGCACTTGGCACTTGGCACTTGGCACGTGCAGTGCAGTAAAATTGATTTATTTTTTATTTTATTTTTTTCTGATAAATTATTTGATATAATTTAAATTTAATTATTATGTGATTAGATTAAATAAATATTTGATAAATATTTTCTAATCTAATCCTATCACATCTGTTAACCTAACAGATTGTATTCTATCTCTATCTCTTAATTTTCTCTATTTTACAGATCATTGGGTTAGGTTTTCTGCAGAACCAAAAAAAAAAAATCCCATCTATTATTCAGTACTGTTTTTTCACGTATAGCTGTCAGTACTGATATCGCCTATTGCAAGGTGCTATCATTGTATCCTGAAGAGTTTGCTGTACTCATTGCAATTTAGAGAGCAAATAAACCTTTAGGAAAGTGGCAGGAAGATACACGCCTTGAAGCCTTACTAAATTCTCTGTTTTATTATTTTTTACTAACAAAAAGGCATTCGATATTTTCTGTTCATTAATTCCTTGTGTTATGTTTTTCCGGCAAAATGAGAGACATGAAAATGAAAATTAAAGTTAAAGATGCAAAAGGCATATGAACTTAAGATATGTTGTTTCTTTCTTGATAGAATGTTTTTAGCAGAATTTACATGGAAGAAGATTGAAGAAGTCGACGCACAGTTCTTAAAAAAATCTTTTATAGTCTTAAGAGGGCAAGAGAAGAAAAATAAGAGAAATTTTTTTTTTTGACTTGGAATGTTTTTCTTCTGAATCAACTATGACAAGCCTCTAATAAAAGTTTCTCACTGGTGTAACAAGACTCCTTTTGGATCTCTTTTTTTAGATGATGAGTCACCAGGAACTGCTATGGACAAAGAACAATCTTTCCATGACTGCTTCATGGGGAACAGAACATTCCTCTGTTGAGAACAAGCCATAGAGCAAACACCTTTTAACTTGTGCAGCTCACAGTGACAGTTGCGGTGATATGGTCTTCGCTCAATCTCCAGATCATGCATTGATAAGCATCCATCGAAGACAGCACATATCATTAAGTCAGCTGCTGTGATGGCCATTTTTTTTTTCTCTCTCCTAGAGTTCTTTTAAAGGTGTAACATCTGTGATTTCAAATATATATGTTGAAACTATTGTATGTTTTCTGATGCACTTTTATAGAGTGGAGAGGTAGCACTGATGGCTAGGTTTGGCATCTGAGACCAAACTATTTGGATGTCCCTCATGGAACTCAGGAAAACCATGCTTTGTTGGTTTTTGAGACACAATTAATTTACATTAGTAAGACAAATGTTTGTTCCTAGGTTTGTTTTAGCTGTTGTGAGTTGACCATTCCTAGTTTTGTTTTATTCATTGATCAAGGCTTCTTTAATATGTCCATGGAGAGAGAGAGAGAGAGACATAGGAGTTTAGGAGGGAGGCTTGGCTTGGTCTGTTCAGGTTAACTATCTGGTGTTTAGCAAAGATTGTTCTGGACAAATACCTTTTAACCAACTCCTTGGAAAAGATGCCAACTTGTTTATTGCGCTTTAGGTGGCAACTGTTTTGGTCTCATATATAGACATGTAAACTAGGATATATATTGTGTGTGGTAGCCTACCTAATATTTTATTTGGACATATTATATGATTCTCAATTTTAACTTCCACTTCTTGTCACTTGTTATGATGGTTCAATCAGATCTTCTGCACATCTATTGGTTATATATTTCTAAGCACTCCTTCTATTAGTTCAAATCATGATGCATCATGCTGTTTTGATTTACTGATGCTATAATTTCATTTGAGAGTTGAAGTTCATATAATTCTTCCACTTCTATCCCTTCATGGTTTCATGTTGCTGGTGATGATGGAAATTTTAGAACTAATGAATTTTAACTAACATCTAGAAAAGAATACCCCTTTTATTGTTTTGTAGGAAAGTTGGCTGTTTTGCTGTAACTAAATTTGGTTTGACTATAATTTCAATTAATATTTCATGCAGGTATTTGCTCAATAACATGCCTTTAGACACACAACAAGATAGCTATTTAAATTATTTATTTACAACTTCTGTAAATATTGGTGATTATGATATTTCTCAATGCCATTTCTTGATTCTTATTTCAAGTAAATGAGTTAGCCAATGCTGAATGGAGTTTTATTATTAACACCTAATATTGTTATCTTGCTTACCTTTGCTGGATGCATTTATGTACAATTGACCGAGATTAAGTTTCACATGTCCGGGGTTTCACAGCTTCTGAATTTACCGGTTAACTTTGGCAATTTATCTTGCAGATGCACCCCCATCTTTTTCTCATTCTGAACCTTGATTGGTGCTTCATGCATGCAATGGCTCATGTTAACACAAAAACCTGCAGAAATATGAACCCTACTGCAAGTTGATGTCATCCAGGTGACTGAAGTTTCTAGATTTCTGTGTATTTAATTATTATAGGGTGCTAGCAACTTGAACTTCAAAATGCATAGAATTCCATTAGAGATCCAGGTAGTCTGCGAAAAGAAAATTTTTGGTTTAATAAATAGATTGATTTTCTTTCTACTAATTTATTTTTTCCTTTCTCTGTCCTTTTATTGAAAGACCATTAAAATAGGTGCTTTTAATGAGCCTTTTTCTTGTAGCTTTGTGATAAAGGATTAGGTTCTTTGGGGCCATTTAGGGATGTGCTACTGTTATCAAGATGAATGTTTCTCACTTCTTCCCTAATACAAACCTCTAATCTGATAGATCACATTAAGTTAACATGGCATAGATGGCTTTCCCATGGTTTATCGGACACAACACAAGTGTTGTGACATAATTCTGAACAGGGGAGATCTCTTGTCTCCATTATGAGTGGCAACAGGAAACTAATTATATGGCTAAGCACCATTTTTAGGAAAATATTGGAATATGTGAGACAATGGTGATTTCTTCAGGGAGAGAGAGAGAGAGAGAGAGTTACCAATCTTCAAAATAGTGTAGTATCATATACTTTTTTCTATTGTTGGATATCCAAATAATTGAGTATCTACTTTTGTTGCTCACTATTGTTACTCTGTTGATTCCTAAGTTATATTACATTAACTTGTGCTTTTCCACCCACTGGAGTTGGCTTAGGTGGTCCATTTGCAGGTAATTGAAAATGTGCCAAATCCTTCCCTTGGAAACGAATATATATATATATATATATATATATATATATATTCGCACACAGAGACTTTTCCATCTATGTTGTTACAGCACAACCGTAATACACCAATAGGGAAATGAAACATTTGGGTTCAAATAATATCTTTGTTTTTTTGTTTCAAGAAAAAAGATTGTTAAAATTACTTTATTGGTGATCTCTTTTCCATTGTGCTTTCTTAGTATATATATACTCGTATATATACTTTGTAAACAGAGTTAAACGCACACATGTACTTTTTTTTTTTTTGTTTTGCCAAATACACATGTACTTGTATATATATTATACTGATGGTTTTTCAGTTCCTAATCATTTTTCTCTGAATCTGTCACATTGAGACTCCTACAAATTTTTGTCACAACACTTTTATCTCCCCAATTCATGCTTTGGAAGCTACTGTGAGCAGGTAAATGTTTCTTGTGAAATGACAGATTTGTTTGCTGAGCACAGCCATTGGAGTAGACATCTCTGTTCTTAAAAATATATTGTTTTTGTAGCTTTTTCCTTGTTTCTATAATTTTCTGTTCTCCCAACCCCTGACATCTTTTGGTATAAATGAAAATTTGTTGCCTGCAATGTCTATGATTTCACATTGTTCAAACTGTAACATTGGAGAAGCCACCACCCATTCCAACAATAACAAATAGAGAAAAAAAGAGGCCAGAAAGGACAAAGAAACGCCTTTATAGAAAGACGATAAGTTAACTTGGCTGTACATGTTATTTTATTGCAATGGGACATTTGAGAGAAAAGGGCTTAAATAAGCCAACTTTGGGCGCTGTTCAGGTTAATTTCCAGATCCATTTAAGTGCTTGGATACAAATTACAGAACTAAGATGGAAACCTGGGTATGACTTAATAGCAAATTATAACAATACTTATACCGGGGAAAAAAATTAGAGATGATGTTGTATAAGTGCTCGGATACAAATTAGAGAGCCTACTATGGAAACCCAGGTATGACTTGTTAGCAAATTATAGCAATAATTCTATGGAGAACAATGAATTAGAAATGATGATTTATCTATATAAATATATATACCAACAATGCAATGCAGAACTAATTAGAGTGAGTCTATCAATGAATATTATTAACACATTTGTGAGCCAAGGTAATGGGAAACGTGGTAACCAATTTTGTATGTAGTTTTGTATCTCTCAAAGGCCAACATGGTAAGCAGGAAATGACATTTACATTAAAAACAGAAGAATATATTTGGATGTGTTAGTGAATGTTGGCGCTTAAATTCCTCAGAAGGTGCACCAAAGAACAAGAAATAAATAAACAAAATAGCTTCTTGGATCCTAACCTTTTTTCTAGCCAACTATATCAAGTCTCTGCTAACTTTTATTGTCTACTTGATAGAACTTTAGAAAGGTACTCTGTGTTTTTTTCTGACAAATCACTGCAAGGAGAATTAGGAGAAGAGAATTTGGAAGCTACCATGGAGAAGGAACAATCTTTCCATGCCTGTTTCTTGGGGAATGATATAGTTCTGTGTTGAGAACAAGCAGTGGCATGAATGCCTTCTAACTTGTGTAATGCACACTTGCAGTCACGATGGTATGGCCGTCGCTGAATCTCCACGTCATGTATTGATATGCTTCCATCAAAGACACACTGAAGCAATATGTCAGCTGCTCCAGTGGATCATTCTCTCCTCTATCTTCTCCTCTTCTGAATTTACTGGTATCTTAAAGGTTAGTTGAAACTGTGAAGCTCTTGCATGCTCTGAAGTGCTTATATAGAGCAGAGGTTTAGTGTTGATAGGTGAGTGTGGGTGTAATATCCTATAAAACAAACAATTGGTATTTTTTAGTGCTACACGTAGAAACCAAAACAAGCTTGGTTCAAAGATTCTTGTTGTGGTAGTTAAAAAACTACTATAAACGTTCATTTCTAGGAAAGTTCTAGTTCTTGACTGTGGCACCTCCATTATGTCCAAAGTGAGAGAGAGAATAACATGGCTTGGCTTGTTCTGTTTTAGCTCCAAGCATGGTGTTTCTGCAAAGGTTTCTCCGTAGAAAATTCTTGTTAACTAACTAGTCTGATGCAATTCCAATTTTGTCATTAGGTTGGTCACTGTTACTTTGAAACAAATTTTTTTTTTTTTTTTTTTTTTTTATTTTTCACAACCTTCCTTTATACTTGTATATGGTTCCATAACTTTGATCCCTCCATTGCGTAACATTCGCTTTGTTCATCAGAAGTGAACACAGACAGTGTACTACGAACTGCAGGGTAAGGTTTAGCTTAAGTTGTTTTGATGAGCTTTAGTTATTTATCTGTTGTATGCACATGTGGAAAGGTGACTTTCTCCATGCATCAAAATCTGGTTTTATCATTACAAATGTTATTTAATGTAATTAATTGGCTCATCATTCACCTCTTTGGGCAGATAGCATAATTCGATGTTTAACTGATTATTTTAGTGTTATTTACTAAATCCGTTACTGAATATTGATGATTATGATTTCTCTCGGTGATATCTCTCGATTTTTTTTTTTTTTGTAGTGTAGTCTTTTGGACAACTAAATTAGTTAGAAGCCAATGGTCATTTCTCTCCTTCCTACTCCCTCTATTCACTCTCATGTGGATGTGTGTAGGCTAAATCCAAAGGAATGGCTTTTAACTAACTCCTTGAAAGGAACCTGAATTTTTGTTGTTTTATGATATCGGTGACTATTTTGATGAAACCAACTCTAGTTTAAATGCAATATTAGGTTTTTCTGGGTGGACATATTATTTAATTAGTTCTTTATACAAGGGATTAATCGACTCAACCATCAGTTCTCTCAATATAGATTATGGTTCTCTATTTTGACTTATATTTGTTCAATTGTTTAATCACTTATATTGATCATTATGATTTCTTATTTTTAGCATGTTACATAGATGTCGTTCAACTTAAATATGTGGTGTTGATACTCAACTCAATTAAGTCTTAATTCCAAACTATTTGGGATTGACAATATGAATAATTTTCATTCATTCCACCTGGTTTAGCTACATATTTAGAACCACTATACTACATGTATTGTACATGTGATGATCTATCTTATTTTAATTTTCTGCTTTCATGTGCATTTCTTGGAAATTGAATGGTGAGAATTGAAATATGGCTGACAAACTTAAAATTACATGAAAAAAAAAAAAAAAAAAAAAAAAAAAAAAGCCTTTGTATATAGGGATAATTAAATGTTTACTTCTAGGATCAGCATTTCTTGCACAAGAAAAAAATAAGTTTCAATGTTAAAATCCATGAGTTAAAACTTCTTAGTTTTAGTTTGCATGTATAGGTGGTTTTAGCATAGTTGGCTCCGGTAGAAAATACCACTTTATTGTCATATGTGAAAGGTGGCTATTTCAATGCAACTAATTTTTTTTTTACCATAATTTCATTTAGTATTCAATATAGGTAATTAGGCCACTAATCATGCCTTCAGGTATCCAACAAGATTTGATAATTATCTGTTATTTAATAAATTATTTATTATTTCAATAAATAGTAATTAATTGCTAATTTTGATGTTTCTCAATAAATCTCTTTATTCTTACTTGAAGTGAAAATAGTATAAAACAAAAACAATCCAACAAAGAACACTCACTCTCTTTGTTCTCTCTTATTTATATTGTTTGCATGTACTCAAAACATGATATGTAAGAACCTTTCTTAATATTATAGTTTGTAATATATATGTTACTAGACCATCACCCACGTGTTGCTGCGGGAAATTTTATTTTGTTTTTATTATAACACTGTATTTAATGGTCAAATTTTAATGCATTAAAGTTTATACGTGAGAACAATATAGATGAACACATGATTTTTGCGCTGTGTTGAGAAAGACTAACATAGTAGTTTCTAAATTGGATTTTTTTCTATTGTAAATGCCTTGGAAAGTTTATTAAGGGAAAATATTTTGACTTAGCGAAGGAATTGAGTAAAAAATATTTTATGAAACCACCCTTGTGATGAAGAAATTTGTCGCATTCTCATTTTCAAAACAAAGAAAAATCCTAATAGAAGATACTACGGATGTCCTTGTGATAAATCATGAGTAATTATTACATACATTCTTGATTTTTTGTTTGTTGGTTTTTAGCAATTGATCAAATGTTTAATTTTATGAATGAATGTTTTTGGTTCAAAATAAATGTGACTTTTTTAAATGATGTGTTGAAATAAACTTTAGAGCTCATATTTGTCATTGTAAAGCTAGAAATTGTAGTTTGAATAAGAAATTCAATGGCTCAAATCAAGGGAAATGATGAAAAGAAATTGACATAAGAGAATATTATGTATGGTTATTTATGAATGATTTCGAGTTGAAACTTTATCATACTGTTTGATTTAATATCAACTTTGTTGATCATGAAAATTGATTGAAAAAAAATTACAAGTAATATACTTTATGGTTAAAAAATTCCTACCAAAAAGAAAATGTAAACCTTTTCTTTGTTGTACTCTCAATAATTCAAGCATTATTAATTTAATAACATCACGCACAATGCTGTAGGGGAACTGTTAATTTCAAAATTTATTATTGTATATTATCTATTAATTCCTGTCTAAATTTAAATTAAATTTTATCAATGTATTGTATTTAATTTTATTATTATATGTTTAAATAATAAAAAAAATAATTACATTGTACAAAATAACATTTTGTCTCACTAAAGTTGTTGCTTCTTCGCTTGCTCTCTTCTTTGGAATATGAATGTTTGATGTATTCTGCAAATATACTCTTGTAAACATAAAGAGGGGAAGTGTAAAGGTCCCCATATACTACACCAAGACTCTTATAAGCCAAAATCAGTAGTGTCTTCCAGGAATCCTTCTTAAATATAATTTGACAAACACAATTCTTAGTAACTCAGCGAAGTTGCAGTAGCAGCATATCAAATCAGTAGAGTTTCAATGAACTGAATTTGAGTATACATGTTATGCCATAGTAAATAGTTCAATGCCTAAATATAATTTGAACTACATATTCAAGAAATTGAGCTCAAAACTCAAAAGGCATACACACACAAAATCTTAAAGTCAAGTGTCATGAAACATTGTAAAATTTATTAAAATACTTGAACCTTTAAAATATTAAGGCTCAACAATACTAAAATTAATCAAACAGGCCTTAATAAATATAGAAGGGCCCTCATTTTAATTCCAAAAGCCATATGCAATTAAAAAAAAAAAAAAAAAACACTCCACACACAAACGCTCAGATCCAAGCAAATCACCAAATACTAAACTCCCAACTTCTAAAGAACTTTATAAATAATTAAAGCTCCCAACAAATTGAAAGAAAAGCCAAAAAGAAAAACAATAAACAATGTAGAAAACAAAAAGAGTTCAATACAGAGTTCAATACAATGCTAACATTTTGTATTGTATCAGTGAACCAAATCATCAATAATCAAAGAAAAGTGAAAGCACCAATACCAAAACCTAGATATCTGCAGGATCAGTGAAGATTTCTTCAGCAGTAGCAAAAAAGGAGCCCTGTAAACTAATTTTAAACTAATTCTTAAAATCTAAAGTATGATTTGTGATGGATTATAGCGTGTGTATATATTTTATTTAAAAATTTTGTAAAATTCATTTAAGATTTATAAAATTTAACAAATTAAAACAAAATTAATTTTAAAAAACTTACATTTTTAATCAATTGATCAAGAACAGGAAGAGTATGGCCTTCTCTAAAGTAAATCTAGTGAGCAGCACCAACTTCTTCAATGACAAATAGACCCAATTCATAATTTTCACTATTAATGTCCATAGCCAATATCTGAAACATTCAAGTCTATAGTCATATAATTAAATTAATAGGGGTAATTGTTAATTTCATATAATTAAATTAATTGGGGTAACTATTAATTAGACCTTAATGTTAATTAATCCTTTTCTGTAGCAACAAATTAAAGAATGTGGTATACATAATTAAATCAATACTTTGTCATCATCAAGAAGAGTAAGTGCAGTGGCAATAAGAGACTACTTTAAAATGAATTATTATTATTTATATAATTCAAATATTAATAATTCATTTATAAATAAATTATCCTATAAGATCATTTTATTTAATATATAATAAATTTCAACCTATAAGATTATTTTATTTAATACATAATAAATTTCATATTCACTTGA
>CATKHJ010766403.1:0-18171 GCA_949750685.1 Vernicia montana | reverse complement strand
ATGTTAATAGCTTATCCATTACCCTTGAGTTGCCAGACAAGATTAACAATTTAACTGTTACACCTGTAACTATTACTCCCTTAATAGTTACACTTGTAATTGTTACACTCTACATTTTTAACTCCGATCCAGACGCACCCTTAAGGTTGATACTCCTCCAATATTATATAAGTTCCAATATTTATAAAATGGTATTAGAGCGGAAAAAATGATCTATGCACCTATTCTTATTCTATTATAATTTGGATTGGGATTTCAATTTCTCTTTCAATTTCCAGTATATTTTAGATTTAATTTGATTTCAATTTTTATCCTGTGGTGGATTTCTTTCAATTATTTTTTACCTGATGATGGGTTTTCAAATTTATTTCTTTGTTCCATTGTAAGTTTCTTTCAATTGTCTTTTGCCCGGTGATGGGTTTTCAATGCTCTGTTGTGAATTTCTTTTAATTGTCTTTCGCCTGGTAATGAACTTTCAAATATGTTTTTTCTCAAGTATTGGGTTTTCAATTGTATCAACCCAATTTCAATCATCCATCATAAATTTGCAAGTGGTATGGTAACTGAAATTTTTTAAATTTTCAATTCATCACTTGAAATTAAATTTCTTTATCTGAAATTGAAATTTTTGAATGTAACTGCAACACCATACCGGACCCAAGTTCCAAGACTAGTTCAAGTTGCTGATGGGCTGATAGGCCAATGTTTTAATGAATCTTGTTGGGTTAGTGTAGGTTTTTGACATAAAAATGAAACCCTAGTTCATACAGAACATTTTTTGGGCCCAACATATTATTTTTTTTTTTATACAAATGGAGTGAAAAACCCAGCAAACTAAAAGAGACTAAACTGGCAAAACTCTTGGCCAAACAACACCAATGGCATCATATTTAAGGTCAAAGGAGGATCTTGAAGGTCCAAAACACCTCTATAAAAAATCAGAGCTTCATTAGCCAACAGATTTATTTAAATATTAATGACAGCTTATGTTTTCATTTTAATTTTATGTCCCGTTTGGTATAATAAATTTAAACTGTAAAATTTATTTACTAGTAAAATTCATTTAAAAATAAATTTTCGTATGCAATATGATAAATTTAAAATATGAAATTTAATATTCCATATAATTTAAACATTACATATATGATTTAGATACTGCATGAGAGTAGGTTAAATTTTTTAATCCATTAATTTCAAAATATTCATTTTTCTCAATGTCTAAAGTTAGAGGATCTCCAACCTACTATTTATTTAAAATAAACTCTTTATTATAAAGAGTGATTGTAAAAAACAGGATTTTAATTCACTCTCTAAATTTAAATTATAGATTAGAAAGTGAGTTTGACTCTCCACATGTAGAGAGTCAAAATTCACTTTCTATACAAATATTAATTAATACATGTCTGTTTTTCATACATATCCTTGTTTTCTATTGGGTTTTTTTTTTTTTTTTTTGTAAATGTTTAATATTAAATGCTTAACATTAAATGTTTTTATAGGATAAAATAAAATGAAGAGTAAAATATAAAGAGTACATTGAATTTAAATAAATTTGGTTGCTTTTTATATTTAAATTTTTTTTAAGATGCTCTTTATTAACTAAAATATGTTTTTTTATTTTAAAGAGTAACATTGGAAATGTTCTTAGAGTTAGAGGTTGAAATGTAAAAATTTTAAATCTTTTTACATTAATTCATTGACCTTTTATTTAAAACGACCAAACAAAATAAAGTTAATTAACTATCATTTACATTTAATTATATAGTCTTCATTCATCTTCAATAACTTTTCATTTTATTTTTTATATTTGTAATAAATTTAGAATTCAATTAAAGATATAATCATTGTCTAAATTGTATTTAAAGAGAGATATAGAGAAAAAGAGAAGAAAGAAAAAAAAAATAAGGAAGAGAGAGAAACTGATGGAGATAGAGAGACAAAGAGAAGGAGGGAGGAAATGAAAGAAAGAAAAAGAGAATTGAATACAATATTAGACAATTTAATCCAAATTTTTAGTTGTATAAATTTTAAAAATTTTACCAATTTAAATGAAAATTAATTTAATTATATGTTAAATTTCATAAAATTGAATTCACATAATTAAAATGAATAATTTTTTTACATTCAAATATGAAAATATAGAATTTAATTAAATTTCATAAAATGTTATATATCCAAACTCATTTATATAAAAATGGTTAAATTTTATTGGGAAATTTAGGGAAAAAAATGTTGATAGTGATAGAAGCAAAGGATTATTAGGATGAAAATAGCAGTACTTAAAGAAGGTGAATAATAAGATTGATGGTGCTGAACAAGAAATTCCAGGCAAAACATAGTGGATTTGTGATGGGCGTTTGGAATATGGTCAATAAGACTAACTCTTTGCTCTTTCTTTATTTCCTCTTCTTACTTTTTTTTTTTTTTCAAAAATATACTACTTTCATTTTTTTATTCTAAGAAAACAAATATAATAAGTAAAAACTTGTTATAAATAAAATTATTTTTCTTCACCCAATTCTAGACTTGATTGCAGGCCGAACTGCAAATCGAAATTATTGAAAAAAATTACGAACGAACCAAATCAAATATTTAAAAAAATTAAATATTTTTTAAATTCATATCTGTTCATAATCAGTTCTACCAATTCACATGGAGTTTGAAACCTAATAACAAACACTAAAAGAACTGATTAGGCCACCTATTGCACATTTTGAGTAATAAAAAGAAAATTATGCACTAAAAAGTATTAGGCATATAATAAAATAAGCTAAAATACATAATAGATCCAAATCAAATTTGACACCCAAAATCCTAAGCCTAACAAGAATATATATTGTTCCATACTTATCCAAATTGATCATTTTAAATGAGCTAGTAGCTCGTTTATATAGTCCATATTTTATTTTAATTTGAAGACTATCTCCATATATAATGTTGAAAAAGAGTAATCCAACTCTAAAAAAAATTATACACTTTGAGAACACTTTTATAAATAATGTCATTATTTCCATTAAACAGATAATGCAATTTTAAATATATCTCAATGGTTAAAAAAACTTATTAATTTTCATATTTTCTTACTTAAACATCTGAGCGGCCCTTTAGTCACATCGCCTGGGCCCTCTAACTTGTTATCTTGTAGGTGTTGAAGATCGCCTATAAGGGTACTAAAGATCATAATTCTTTTCGAGCACATCATATATATATATATATATATATATATATATATATATATATATATAGAGGAAAATATGCATTCTATTAGTGAATACTAAAGCTTAGCTTTAACCTAAATATAAGCAATATCCCTCAAATTTTTCCTAAAAATAATATACTTAAATTAGTGGATAAATCATAGTTTATTTATATATATTCCTATCAAGATATTCATGTCATTGAATTAGTAATTAAGTAATTAAATATTTGTCTTATAGTAATAATTATATTTAAACACGAAGCTTTTAAATATATTCAGCATTAAAATTAAAATTACTTTTCTAAAAAAATATTATTTTACAATTTAATTACTATAGGAAAAAATATTTTTGAAAGTTTTATTTAACTATTTTAAATTTTTTTGTAATTAAAATATGTAAAATTTATTTTAAAAACAAACTCGAATTACTTCTAATTAATATTTTTAATATAATAATTTTCTCAATAACGGTTGGAATAACAATATCAATCGTATTTAAGAATACTCTAGTAAATAAGGGTTATGATTCAAACCCTAATATCATTTTCATCTTCATTACAAGTTTTTCATGTGGAAAAAATTAGAAGAAAAAAAGATGAAATAGTAGCCTAGTGAAAAACAAAGCATCATGGATCATCTTGCTAGTGCTGCACATGTTAAGAGGTTCAAATTCTTACTTCTCTACTTTTTTTTTTTTTTTTTTTGCCTTTTCTTTTATTTGGTTTTCTTCCCCTTCCTTGACTAAAATCATAGCATTAATTTTTTTTTCCTAGTTTTGATTTCTTTAATTTAGGAAATTAGGTTGTTTTGCAATTTCTCATCATATCCTTTTAATTTACCTTAATTTTCTGTGGACTTTTACCTGAATTTTTTTTAAGCTCTAATATGGTTTATTCATAAATTATTTGCATTATGATGCTATGGTACATTTCACCTTTGACTTTCTTTTTCATCTTTAGCCATCCATTTTCTTCACCAACACTTATCATATGTATTTTGTCATACTAATGTGACGGGTCTGATCTAAAAGGACGTTGATCAACTGATGAGAGGTTATTCTAACTTAATAAGAGGTATCGAGTTCGAACTCTGAATATGTAACTACTTTAAAACTCTTGAGAGATAGTTTTTCTACCCTTGTGTTCTCACCTGGCTCGAATCCGGATTAGTCGAAGCCCAAAAAATATGGCGGCTTTGCTCCTTTTTTTTTTTTTTTTTTTTTTTTTTTTTTTTATGGACAAACCCTAACGATTTAATTGTGCATTCTTGACATATATTAGGATTTAAAATTAACATTTTTAAGTTTTAAATGCACTATTAGTCCTGTTTGTGGTCAAATTCTTGCATTTTATACCATTTAATCCTAAGTAGCCATTGATTCTTTAAAAAAGAAAAAGAAAAATTTATGATTTTCTTAAATTTTAATGATGCCTTGCTGCAACTTTTTCAAACTAGAAGTTTGATATAGTGTTGTGCACTTGCAGTAAAATAATGAAAAACAAAGTAGCCATGGAATTATTTCAAGATAAGCATATATCAATAACCAAAGCAACCATTTAGGTGTTTGAAACATTTAAATATATATATACACATTTTTTTTTTCTTTCTTTCTTTATTATTTTTTTTTCCAATGGAGATATGATACTCAGCAACCCACATTGTCTGCTACTTTTTATATGTGTACAGATTCAGACTTCACCAGAATTGAAACAAAATCCAACAGAATGGAAGTTTTGTCAAAATGCTGTTGAATTTATATTAGCAGGCTTATAAAGTGATTTGTTTGAAGCTAGAAAGTCAACTAAATAAATATAATATAAATATTTCATGCCTTATCCAAGAGTAGGAAGATTAACATTAACACATGTTCAACTCATGCATTAACATTAACACAACATGTTTAACTCAAGCCTTTTTATCTATAGGAACAGAACAGAAACAGAACAATACTGTGCAGAAACCGCATCGACAACTCAGTCAGAAACAGAACAATATTATGCAGAAAATGCATCTGTAACACGGGTAAATTATTGAGTTGGGTCACAGCCTTACAGGCTGTATCAGCGTGTGACGGTCAAACTGTAATGGTCACAGTCAGTGCTATCATAAATTTGTTTAGAAAAATGACAGTGTTAGTGATTCAACCATGATAATTGGGATGATATGTTACGTAATGGTCGATATTTAAAACCACAGTAGAAAGTGCACAATTGAAGCAGCAAAACCTGAGGATGGGTTCAGAATTGGTGAAACAATGTAAGGTCAGGTGAATAAAGATAGGCAGGTTGTGCATGCCTCACAAAAAGCAAAGAATAGTAGTAATATTGGAAGGGTGTGTGATTTAATTAGTGGATAGCCTTTTCAAATGTTTTTGCATCTTGTAGTAGTTATTTGCATGATGAGCCACTATCACCAGCACCTCCACCACCATTTGTCTTCTTGCCCCAGCTATTGTAAGCAATACTTGACTGGCTATGGGGCCTTTTCCCTCCCCTTGAATGGAGCCTGTTCAGACAAGGTCCACCACTGCTATGACAACTACTACTTGTTTCTTCTTCACCATACTTTAGTACACCTGAGAAAAAGTTTTTTACTACCTCTTATAGAAACTTGAAAAAAAAAAACTCAACAATAATATAAATATTTCATATGATACATTACCATTATATATCCTTTATTTATTTATTGTTTTTCCGAATTTCATGATTGATAAATATAATTCAGGTGAAAATTTTAATCAAAGTTGGTGGGGTTCTTAGAATGATTAGAAGTTACATGAAAATATAATGGACTAATGGATTTCATTTTCATTTTTTTTTTTTGCGCTAGCTGTAGTACTAATGCATACGCGGCGATAAGATCTATACTAATTCATTTAATGGGATCTAAAGTGCAGGATAATGTATGAAATGATGATAAAACTTAATTAGTAAGAAGAAGATAGTTAAAAGCTGTTATTGCAGCCTCTTTCTGATCTCATACAGTGTAGCTCATCATCAAGAACCACCCAACAAACAAATGGAACTATTGAAACTAATTATTATAGAAAATTTCCATTTCTTTCATTCCATTTTTTTTTTTCCTTTTAATGAAGCAAATCTACTGATGAACTAGTAATTGATTGATTTGAAGATTCAGCTCTGAGATGTGCTGTGTTGCAAGGAACTTCTTCGAGGTCTCTTAAAGCAGCAGCAGTAAAAGGACTACCAATTTGGAAGTCAGTAAGCATTTGGCGAAGATCAGAAGCTTCTTCTTTGAGTCTAGTGTTTTCTTGAAGTACTCTGTCATGACATTCAGAGACATGATTCAACTTATCTATTAAATTATGGTTTTCAGTTCGAAGACGAACAACTTGAGACCATAACTCATCTAAGTGCTTTTGCTTCCTCATTCGCGATCTTCGAGCAGATTCCCTATTAGAAATCATTCTTCTTTGTTTCCTTTCATCTATGATGCTGAGTTGGTTTTCCTCTGCTTCATCAGAAGTTGAATTGTTGCTTAGACTTGAGGACTGTTGAGGGGGAAATTCTTGAACAGGTTGAGGAAATGGATGGTTATGAAAGTTTGTTCTATTAAAATGGAAATTTGGTATGTTATTATGCTGCAGCAAGCCAAGATTAGCAGCACAGGGAATTGGGTTTTCCGGCGCGAAATAGTGAATGCCTGCGAACTCTCCTGGAATCATGGCTAGGCTAAGATAATATTAGTTGAATGTGTTTGTTTGTTTTTTGTAGGGAAGAATGGGAAGAGAAGTAGAGGGGTTTTATAGAAGAAGAAAAGGCTAATTAAGTGGGCCATTTTTAGCAACAAGATTAACAGCATCAGAGAGAGAGAGAGAGAGAGAGAGTTGCTTACATGAGCATAATTTAACCAAAAAAAATATATATATATATATATTATGAATGGCACTAGAAATGTTGTATTTTATGTATGCATAATAATTATTTTTTTATTAGAAATATATATATCCACATATATCCACTTATTCTCTTAGAAGTAATTGGATGGTGAGATGTTGACACAAACTTTGGATATGCATATTTGTATTACTATTTAATTTATGTATGTATGCATATAAGGGGGAAAGGAAAAGGAAAAAATAATGCATGAGAAATGGCAGTAATAGAAAATTGATATTTTGGATAATTATATGGCTAAGATATGATGCTTACTTTGAGAAAAGTTTGATGATTTGAGAGAGTGCAAAAAATTATTAAAATTGGAAATGTTCTTATTTTTCGACGACCAGGAAGAAGAAGAAAAAGAAAATGAAGGAAAATGAGAAAATGATGTTAGAAGTCAATTTCAGAGGGAGGGTTTACCTTAGGAACCTGAAAAAATAAATTTCAGTGTCTTAAAAGTTCAAAACTCTATTAGCCAATTATACCTTATGCTTAGTGACGCAAAGAAATTCAGTTTAAAAGGTAAGTAATTAAATAACAATTTTTAGTTTATATATATATATATATATATATATATATATTTGCAATTTAGATGAGTCATTGTGCACTTAATTTTGAGATTGGAGGGGTCCATTAGAGTGGAATTATTTTAATTATAGTTACCATCAAGTACCTAAATAAATCCCATCTTTGGCTAAAATTTTATAATAAAAGTTATTTTATTGAACTCAAAATAAGCAAGAAATGCCCTATGCAAATTCCTAGGTGATTTTGTGATCATGGTATTGGCACTTTCCTCCTTTGTTTCCTTTGTCTCAGTCATCGGCGTGTGTAATCTTGTCAAGGCAAGAGCTCCATTAATAATTCACCACACCTAAACAGAGAGGTTGGTGGGTCTTGATTGCCCTCTGTCAATACTCTGCTGTAGCAATGTCAATGGAACAGATAGTCCTACACTTTCACACTAGTAAAGAAAAAAATTAAAAAAATATAATAATAGATATGAAAAGAAAGACCTAAATTATCCTTTAAAAACCATTCAAAGTGCTTTTGCATATAAAAGGCAAAGGAGATAAGTGATTTTTCCTAATCCTAAATTGTCCATGCATAATGATCAGTCATATATATGATATTGATTTATTGGGCTGGATTTCTCGTGTGTGTATGGATCTGGGATGAGCTCTAAAGGACTGTAAGAAAGATAGAGAACGTGAGAGGGTCAAGCACAAAGACTTTCCGATGCTCAAATTAGCAATTAATCTTTGCTTGGTTCTGAGGAAGATGAGTTCTTCCTTCTAACCAGTATATTTTTAGTGAGAGAAAGATATGAGAGTATGAAAAAGCAGCTACCTCAAATCGAAGGATGCTTTACCTTTTATACTCAGTTGTAGTAGTAGCTTACTGAGGAAGGAATGTGTGTATCCCTAAACTAATGATAGATTGTCTAGCCTTTGAGAATTGGTGGACAACTTCTGTTATCAGGGAGAGAGATGGGTACTTGAGTGCATGACCTCCGATGTGCAGAAAGGGGATAGGTATTGCTTTATCCTGTCATGCGTCTCTTCTTAAGGCGGCCCTTATTAAATGCCTGAGTGACAACTGCTACAGTAGCTTTCCATGTGATTCCCTGTTCGTTGTTGTGGAGAGCTGAGGGAGAAGGGTGACCTCGCTGGGCGAGGAGCTGCCTTGTCGGGCTTCTGATTCCATCGAAGAGACCTTTCTTCTTGGACTCAAATCTCAAGGCCTTCTATGAGATTACCTTGATGGATTGGGCTTTATCATAGTCAGGCCCAGTTACATAATGGACAATTTTATTCCTTATCAGATACCCCCCTATTTCATTGAGGCAAAAAGTAATGAAGCCTTGGTTGAAGCACATTTTCTTAGTCTGTGCCACAGCGAGGAGGTTGCTTTGCCAGTGCAGTTCGAGGTGTGGCCTCATTGCCTTGTCATGTCTACTAATCTTCATTGCTCTGATAACTTCTCTAAAAAGGTTTGTACTGACAGTGAATCTCTTCATCTTTTACAGCGAAGATTGTGCATTAAGTGAGGGGACGTCTTTCAATGTCCTTATGAACACATGGCCCAATATTAGCCAAGAAATTCAAAAATCATTTGTGTCGTGTTCGCTTCCGCCATTTCATAATCACTTCGAAATTAATGATGAGGAACGATTTTTTTAGAGTTTTAGAGTATAAATACCCTTCATCTTCATCTGTTAGACTTTTTATTCTTGCTTTTTTCTCCCAAACTACTGTTGCTTCTTTCTACTATTGTGAATTTTTTGTGCTTTCTCTCTAAATCTCTTCTTCTTTTCTTTGAAAACTTATTTTCTGTTTATTAATGGCTCCCAAACAAGACCTTGCTACTGTCAAAGAGTCCATGGTTCAACATTAGACTTTTGTTAGTCCCACCACCAGTATCAGAGACTTCAAGGGCTTCAGAAAAAATTTGGAAGGGAAGCTTGAGTTCAAACAGCGCATCTCTTGAGTGAATGAGAGGATCTTCAAGGCTCTTGATAACGATGCGAACTTAGTGGAAATTCCTAACGATGGCAGGAATTACGTCTACTTTTTTCACCAAATGGAGGTTGGATTGAGGTGGTCTCCTTCTTCATTTTTTGTAGAGGTCTTCAACCATTTCCAGGTGAATCCTATGTCCTTGCATTCAAACTCAATCAAAAACATCTTGTGCTTCGAGGTGATTTGCACCACTTTGATGGTGATACCTATTGCCAAGGCCTTTCAAGTCTTCTTTAAGGTGATCAAGTCATCTGAAGGTGGTTCTTGGTGCACCTCGGTGAGGCCAGGTCACCGCCTTTATACTAGGAAGGAGAACAAAATTCTGAACTGGAAGACCAAGTTCGCTGTTATTGTAAGGAAAGGAGAATAAGGTTTTGAGTTCCTTGGCTAGTTGATGTGTCCAACTGTTAGGCTCGTAGATTGGCCCATTAACTTGAGCGAGGAGGAAAAGGTCACCATAAAGACCATCACTTGAGACAATTCGCTCTATGATATAAAGAACCTGAGCATTGCCTATACCTTCAAGGACGCACAAGGTATAGTTTGGGTTTTCGGATAGAGGATTGTTAGGGTGAGTAGTGTATATCCATAATATGTTCTGTTGTTGCTTTCTCCTCCTTTGATTGACCTCTAAATGTATTTATGTCTTGACAACAGTGAATTCCATCGTCAAGGACTACTGGAGAGTCATAGATGATCACACTAAAGGTGTGAAAGTCATGACTTTCAATCTAGATGCTTAACTCCCCATCCTCAATGCTAAGACTAGGCGTTTAAAGCCTTGAGGTAGTGGTGATTGGGAGCATGTTGTTGAGGAGGTTCCTGTTAAGAGAACAAAGAAGACAACTGGTCACAACAAGCCTACCTCGGTCATTAAAATGAAAGAGCCTATATTAGCTGGAAAGGTTAAGGCTAGTTCATCTCGACCACCTATTCCTGGAAAGGGAAAAGAGATAGCTAAAGAACCTGTCAAGGTCAAGTTCATTTTGCCTACTGCTACACTTGAAGGCAACCCTCCCTTAATCTTGTGTGACAAGGGTGATAATGATAGTGAGGTTATTTCTTCCTTTATCCATCATTATAGAGTTAGTTTCCCTGCTTCTAATTCTATTTTGCTAACTTCCTCAAAAGTTTTAAATTCTCCCGTCTACTTCTGCTGAAGGCGAGGTTGAAACGACCGAGGTGGACTGAGATGGAGGCAATGAATCAAAAGCCTCAAAGCGAAGATTTAGAAGATAAGGTTCTTGAGTTTGCCTTTACCGAGGTTCATTTTTCAACCGAAGAGCCCGCTTCTATCGAGGAGCTAGCTTCGCTTACTCCAAGTCTGTTTTTGTTTTCTGCTTTATGCTATTTTTGAACTCGTTAATGAAGCCTTTTTCTTTTTGAATCCAAGTTCAATTGAACTTTACTGTGTTTCTGTAAGGGCTGTTACCACTGGAACTATTGTTCCTGTCATTCCAGCGTTTGTTGATTCTGTTGTTGTAACAAAAACTCTTATTCATGTTGCTCTATTAGCTTCTACTTCTGCTGCTCTACTGGCTTCTGTTTCAGTATTCCATCCATTTCTGCTCCAACTGCTTTGCCAACTTCTGTGCCCTCTTCGTCAGGGATAACTACTCTTGCTGCTGGGGATTTTGAGATGGAGGAGATTGATTTTGATGTTTTTGTTGCCTCTTTTAATGGCCCCTCTTATACTCCATCTACTACAATTGGTATTGAGAGCGCTTCGCCTGTGGCTGCCACTGTTAAGGTTGCCTCATGCCTCAAGTTAGGTCTCGCAGCGAGAAGAGACTGAGGTTGTTATTGTTGCTCCTTCAGCCAAGAAGGCGAGGGTTGAAGGTCAAGCAGTTGAGCCAAGTGTCGAGGTTACTGAGTAGCAGGCGAGGGTCAGAACTTCTTTTCACATCCCTAGCTTCTTATACATAGGGCGCATAAATAAGACAAGTCCTAGGGCATAACTGTTGAATAAGAGACCTCTTTCTTCTTTGAAGGGGTCAAAGTCAATTGGCCCTAATTATATAAGGAGGTTGGCTACCAATCTTGCTGGTGCTCCTTGTCCTTTTGTTGCACTATCCGAGCTCTTCAATTCCAGTTCGAAAGCCATGTTAGAAGCGCTAAAATGTATTGAGCATATTAGGAAGGTAGATAGTTCGCGTCAGTATGCAAACGATCTTGCTATAGCTCTCCACCCTCTCTTTGAGACTTCCGGCCAACTGACAACTTTAACTTGGGATCTGGTGGAGAAGGAGATACATAAGTGCTTTGATGTAAGTCCACTTTAACCTCTTCTTTTAACTTTGAAGTGTTTATTGTTGATATTTCATCTTCTTGTTTTTTGTTCTTTGCATTCTATAATAACTGTCACTACTTTCAAAGAACGGCTCCAATCCTCTGATGAGTATTATACCAAGTCCTGCGATGCGGCTTTGGATTACAAGGAGGTCATCAAAGTGTTGGATGCCGAGCTAGGGCATGTATACAAAGAGTTGGATGAGCTAAAACAAAACTCGGCTCACTTAAAAGAGCTGAACAAGTTGCAAGCTGAAAATGCTGAAATAAAGGCCAACAGTTTGAATTAGCAAGGGGAGTTCAATAGGTCTGAGGAGCTTCGGGAGATAAAATATAAAGAAGCTGAAGCAACCATAGCATTTCTTCGCCAGGCTTTGGAGGCCAAAACTAAGGAAGCGAGGATCGCTATAACTCTTTAAAGGATGTTAAGAATAAGGTGAAGGAACTAGAAAAAGATGTGAACTGGTGTAAGTCGAACCATGATGATATTGAGTTTATTCGCAAAGAGACTAGTCGACTACAAGATCAGCTTCTTTTAAAGACAATGAACTGTCTGATGCTTTAGTACAGGCTGGAGCTGCTGAGTATCGTCAAGATCAAGCAGAGGCAGAGCGCAGAATGGCCATCACCAATTTCCTCAAGTTTGACAACTATAAAAATAGGGTGCTTGCTGAGGGATTTGGCAAAGCTTGTGAGTATTACAATATGGCTCTCGATGTTGCAGCTTGGTCATTCCCAAGTGTCCTTGCTGTTGTTAAGAAGATAAAGCCTAAGTCTCTGCCTCCTCCTCTTAATGATTCTAAGTTTATTGTAAGCGAGGTAAAGACTTCTAAGGAGCCCACTTTTGGTTCCATTCTTTCTGACAAAGAGACTCCTAGAGCTTTGGGCTACTATGCATCCAGTTCAATGGCACCAATTACCTCAGTTCCTCCAACTTCTACTTTAGCCTCGGCTCCTCCTTCTTTTTCAATTGTTTTGCCTTCCAGCAAGCCGGCTCAATGATCTTAGAGTATTTTCACTTCCTCTTTTTCTTTTTCCTTTTTTTTTAGTGATCCTTTTTAGAACATAGGATTTTGATACAATTGTAAATGTAAATACATTTGTTACATTTTATATTTATGAGAAATGAATGAAGTTTCTTTATTCACACAATTATTCTAAGTTGTTTGTTATTGAAATTTATGCTTTAAGTAACTTTGTTTACTTGTACTTCACTAGAGCAATCTTATTTGTATGCTGAACCTGTTGAACTTGCTTTAACTTGCTTCAAGTATTTGTATTTTCTATAAACTTCCTTAGCTATTCTTAGGGACATCATCTTCCCCCCTTTGAAAAGGGAATTCTTTCCCTTTGTTAAGTCGATATGTGTTTTGTTGATTTGTTTTCTGACCATATTTTCATGGTTCGTTTCCTTCATGCCTCTGAGACTAATCTTTGAAGTGCTTCATTTTTAATGAGGTCTTTTTTCCTAGAGTTCACTAAGCCTCAGGTGCCTTATTTTGGTAAAGGCTTGATTACCTGCCAAACCAGGGCTTAGTGCCTCACTCATTTTGGCGAGAACTTGTGCCTAGCTTTTACTAGGTCTTATGTGCTTACAAAACTAGGGCTTAGTGTCTCGCTCATTTTTGTGAGGACTTGTGCCTAGCTTTTACTAGGTCTTTTGTGCTTGCCAAACCAAGGCTTGGTGCCTCACTCATTTTGGCGAGGACTTTGGTTGCCTCATTGGGATGAGGGCTTTATGCAGAGAAATTTTGATGAAGTAGAAATATTTCTTTCTTTACTAATAATATATTTTGAGGTGCTGAATGTTCCAAGTGTGGATAATTTCAACGCCTTCCATTGTTACAAGTTTGTAAGTAGCTGGACCAATAACCTTTCTGAACTCTAAATGGGCTTTCCTAGGTTGGGGCGAGCTCTCCAGTTCCTTCTCGCTTTCCAGTGGCTTCAAGGTATCTCATGACTAAGTCATCTTCATCAAACACTCGACATTTAACTTTCTTGTTGAAGTAATTGGTCCCCTTATATTTGTAGGCAACCATTCGAATGCTTGCTTGGTCTCTAAGCTCTTCGAGGAGGTCCAGGTCTATTCTTCTTACTTGTTCATTCTCTTAGTCTTTGCAGAAGTTGACTCTTCCACTCGGCATGCCTATGTCAACATGGATGACATCTTTTGTTCCATAGGTCAAGTTGAATGGAGTTTCTCCGGTTGGCTCTCTTAGAGTAGTTTTGTAAGACCACAAGACGTGATGCATCTCGTTAGCCCAAGTTCGCTCATATCCATTAAGTCTTCTTTTTAACTTGGCCATTCGTTTGTGGATGGGCTACAAATGAGAAGTGTTGACGTATGTTGAGGCCTACACAGAAGTTTCTCGCGCCTAGCAATTTGCATCTCCATTATTTGGGACCATACATCAAAGTTGGATTCGGTAAGGATGACACTAGCATTGAAACCAAAATTTTTCTGTTTGACCATGTAAAATAGGTGGTGTAAAGGATGATTCGGTTGTAGATGATTTGGATTTGTTATTAGAGTACGTTTGGTAGACCGTAATATAATATAATATAATATAATCAAATGTATTTTTAATATAATATTTACACTAAAAATATATTTGATTATATTATATTACATTGCATTATGGTCTTCCAAACATATCCTTAAGTCATGGTGCAAGGATTATTTGATGGTATAGGTAATATGTGCCAATGTTATGATACCAAGTCAAAAAGTATCAGAAAATAAGAAGTTTGTGAAAAGAGGTTTTAATCTTTATTTCTTGATTCTTTCTCTATTGATTGATGGGCATAAATAACTACTGTGCAAAGTTTAATTAGGAAACATAATTACAAAAATAATTACAAAGATTTGTACAACTAAACTTTAGGATAAAGCCTAGGACATTAGTGCACTAACTTGGAGATAATTACATTAATTTCAATTAATATACTTAATTATGAAGTAATATGCTTGGTCATAAAGAAAAATTAATTAAATTTGATGAGCAAGTCAATTACTTGATGAGCAAGACTTTACATACCTATTTATGCTCCTTGTTTTGGTCATGTGAGAGTTAGGCCAATTGTTGAATTGGAGAGTTAATAGTTGAGTTAGAACTTTTGCCCAATAGTTGAGTTTGGATTTTTGCCCAATGATTGAGTTAAATTATGGTAAAATTATAGTAACAATGATTATTGAAGTAGTGTGTTATAAAATGCATGGGTAGAGTGCATTTGTGATGATATTGTGTGAGAGATTGTAATTTTATTTGTTCAAAAATTGTAATATGTTGATTTAGGAAAAAATTTTGCCTATTTAGTAGATTATTCTTTCAAACGACCATGGATGTAAGTTTATTGAGAGACTGAAATCAGAGCTGACTTCAGCATTTTGGAAGCCCTATACAATTCCAAAAAATGAGGCCCTCAATCCATCATTCCTCTATAAAAGTATATTTTTAATAAATCTTAAATCCAATAAATTCAATTAATTGAAAATGTAATATAATAATTAATTTTTAAATACAAATAAATTATCATTAAAATTCAATAAATTAGAGTCTCCCTAATGAGAGAGCCTCACATTTTTAAATATTAAAATTTAAAACCTATTAAAATCTAATCTAAAAGCTAACTCTAAACTAATTGAACTGAAATTACAACGGAAATTAATTGGATATAATCACTTTGATCCAAAAAATGTGATGCCCCCTCATTGGGGAGGCCCTAGGCAGCCGCCTAACTGGCCTCTCCTTGGAATCGGCTATGACTGAAATACGTAAAAATTATTTATATATATTATTTTTCTCTTTAATTATCACTGCACTTATAACTCTGATTTCCCTGACAACAATAAATCATTTATATCAAGATTAATTAATTTATAAATGAGAGAATATTCTCCCCAAAATTGAAGCTTAATCGATAAGATGAAGAGGTAATTCACTTGCTAACTGAGATATAATTATTAAGATTTATATGATTCCTCTTTAATTACACAAAAAAAGTTCACTTGCACCATTGTGATGATAGGGAATAAGTGCCTCTTCAAGATCATAAAAAAATGCTTGATGTTATTTCATGACATATAAGAAACAAGTATGTCTCCATCCTAAGCACCTAAACTACCTTTATCATAAAATATATATATGCTACCATGATCAGAACTAAAATGTGGCAGCATCTCACTTACAGAGTTTTAAGTGTTTAACCAGAGTTTTTCTTTGTGTTGATGAGGCCCACTTTAGACTATAATAATAAAGAATATGATCAATACTAATACAGAATATTGGATCATAAAAGTCTTGACAAATCTCAGAGGAAGCAAATTGCAACCGCAAAATATTCATATTCTAGTTTATTTTAATAGAATTAACTGAATATTCTATCAAGAACTTTTTTTTTAATTGGCTTCAATAATAAAATATACTCTGTTTAGGTGATCCCCCACTATAGAACTTCCTTTCTTCTCTAAAATTCCTTTTGTAGATCATCAGATAATTAAAGAATGTAAAAAAATTCCAAGAAACTCATCCACATTAAAGAAACAAAGTTAAATTTGTGTTTGGATATAATATGGCAGCTGCCTTTAATTTGTTTCTTTGTACATATTAATTTATTGGGTTTGGGTGCATATTCATCACTATGTATTGCATATTGCACTATAATATGGATAAGGGTTGCCATGATCTGAAATTAGATTAGTCAAAATCTTGTTAAATATTAAGAGTAGTCTTATACAAATTAGCTTTAATATTGCCTTCATCATTAGATTTAAGACTAATATGTTCTTTAGAAAAAGAAAAAATAAAGATTTAGGGAAAATAAATTAAAAAATGTATTATATGATTTAGGTGTGTTATGACCTTATAGTGACTTGTCTAGCTATGATAATGCCATTTTTTGGGTTGCAAGTATTACAAATTATGTTCTTGTTTTTGCAGTAAAAACTATATTTGTTACTTTTGGTGATAGCCACATAAATGAAATAAATGTGTAAAATTTTAGGTTTATTAGTCTTTAGAAGTTGGGTGGAATAAATTCCGTCTCTCTGTCAATGAGACTTTAATCTAGCGGTAAAATTAAAATTGAGATACTGAAAAGTCGTAAATTTGATTTTAAATTTATTTTTTACCATAATATATCTCTTGAAAAAAAAATTGCAGTCCCTCCATTTCACAAATTAGGCAAATAAAGAAAAGATAAAAACTGCCAAAAATAAGTTGGGCAAGACATGATTGACCTAATTAAAGTAAATTTTTTTTTTTTGGGGGAAAAGATAGATAAAACTAAAATTGGTACTTTTCTACCATTGATATATAGTATGAGTGTACTCTTGTGCATGCTATTTGTGGAAGGTAAATTTTGCCTGACAGCCAATAATTTTATCAGTACAAATATGCAACAAATGATAATCTGACTGCACTATGTGAGGCAAATTTGTAAGATTTTGTCTCAAATCCTCTATTGTTTACCTTTCTTCTTTGAAATGGACACTAGATCATGAGGATGATGATGGTGACCAGATAGGAAGTTTTTGCAGTAAGTGTCTCTTTAAAACTATAAAACTTTTTATATAAAAATCATTTGACAGCATTTTATCGGGTAATTTATTAAATTAATGAATTAAAAAAAAAATTCAAATTTAAGTAAAATGAAAAGTAATTTTCAAATTATGACGGTTTTGAGTTGAAATGTTTAAATGTCTAAATTTTTTACGGAAATGAATATTTTATCAATAAATTTTGGCGAAAATTTAAAAGATTAGAATATTTAAGAATCACTATAAAAAATGATAGAAATATATATTTTAACAATAAATTTTGGTGGAAAAAGAAAAATAACTAGAAAAAGTAGCGAAAATTCATGTACTTGGAGTAGTGCTATTCTGCCAAAAACATTCTTATTAATTCATATTCCGCCAAAAATTATTGTGAAAAAGTAATTTCCACAATAAAATATGTACACATATAGCCAGAATTTCACTCTCAAACTCTCTCACCTCTCAAACTCAAAATCAAACTCTCAAACTCTCAAACTCTCCTCTCTCTCATATGTGGCTCCCAGCTTCTTCCACCATTAAATTTCTCTCGAAATTTATTGTTATAATATCTATTTTTGCTATTTTTTATAGTGATTTTTGTAAACATTCTTGTCTATTAAATTTCCGCCAAAATTTATTGTTAAAATGTCTATTTTTGCTAAAAATTTTAGATATTTTGATTTTTCAATCTAAAATCACCATAATTTGAAAATTATTTTC
>CATKHJ010766352.1:0-10171 GCA_949750685.1 Vernicia montana | reverse complement strand
CGAAAACCTAGTCCCCGAATCCTCTTTGGTAATCGAGGCTAGTGTGCTTTTTTATTGGACAAATAACTTGGAGTCATAAAATGGGTTTTTTCCTTAAACTTTTCCCAATTAAAAATAAATTAAGGTGGCGACTCCCAAAGCCAATTTTCAGAAATCAACCAATCCGAACCCGAGGGTTCCATTCGTGAGACTAGACCCGAATGAGCATTTCGATCCCCCTCTAGCGGATCGGACCGGTGCTCGGGCGAGGCCTCACAGACATGCATATTGTGGTCGCTACTATCTTTAAGCCAGATTGCCAAAATCATACAGAAGAGTTCGCGTCCTAAGTCGCGCCCGCTGTCGCGGTCGCGAATCATATTGCGGTCGCACTTCCAATGTTGCGGTCGCGACTTTGGCTCTGTAACACTACTTAGTGACACTCAAGTCTTTAAGTCCATATCTCAATTCCAATCAATGTAATACACTATTGTACATGATTCAACATTTGCAAATCATTCATATCATCCATTAAAATTTAGTACATGAATGTTTGGGGCATTACACAAATGCATTTATAGATGCCAAAAGAGTGAAAAAGTCTCATATTCCAGCTGCTAATATCCTAGTAAAGGTTGTGGTTCCTATTGAAAAAAAAAAATTAATCGAGCTCGACACACTCTAGAAGCGTGGATAGTAAATTGAAACTAAAGATAAAAAAATCCACGAAAAAAAAAAGCAGCGTCACTAAGAAAATCTCTTGAAGAGAAGCCTCTTGAAAAGGAAGATCTCAGTCAAAGAGTTATAGCCAATTATGAGACATAGACTAAGACAGCAGAACAATTAAATCCTCCAGATATGATTCCTGGAGTTGATGATCAAATAATGAAAATTACAAGATCTCGATTAATTTTGTTAATACAGGAGAAACTTTAGATAGAAATTCATTTATCGTCAACGATGAATTTGCCTCAACAATAACTCTTGCTGTCTCAAGAGACAGACAATCTAGATCCAGAACCTATGAACATAAATGAATGTTAGCATAGACATGACTGACCAATCATCATAGAAAGAGACAATTCAGGCCGAGCTAGACTCGCTATTTAAACGCATGGTATTCGAACTTGTTATGATGACTCTCCAAAATGTGAAACCAGTTGGGTATAAATGGGGGTGTTTGTCCGAAAAGTGTAATGAGAATAATGAAGTGGTAAGATATAAAGCGATGCTAGTTGCTAGGGTTTTTCGCATAGACCTAGTATTGACTATGAGAAAACTTATTATCATGTTATGAATATGATTACGTTCCGATATTTTATTAGTATGGCAGTTAAAGAAATGCTTGATATGCGCGTTGTGAAAATGATATTTATATGAGAGTCCCAGAAGGACTAAATGTACTAGAAAGGAATGCACATCAAACACGTGACATGTATTCCATTAAATTCCATAAATTCCTATATGGATTAAAGCAATATGGACGTATATGGTATAATCATTTGATTAAATCCTTATTGAAAGAAGGATACATGAATAATACACTATGTCCATTTGTATTCATAAAAGACCACATAATGGTTATGTTATTATTGCAATATATGTTGATGATCTAAATAGGACTCCTAACAAATTCTTGAAAAGTGAGTTCAAGATAAATTTAAAAGAAACAAAATTTTATTGGCCTGCAGATCGATTATTTATTCCCAAATGAGTCCTAATACACCATTCTACTTATGTGGAAAAGGTACTTAAATAATTATGCATAGATAAATCTTTTCCTTTAAGCACACTAATGATATCCGCTCACTTAAAGTGAAGAAAGACTATTTTTAGACCTAAAGAAGATAACAAAGAGCTATTAATTAGTCTTGAAGTACCATATTTAAGTATTATAGTTGTACTCGTGTATTTTGTAAATTGCATTAAGCCTGATATTGCATTTGCAAGAAAAAAAATTCCTAGCTAGGTATAGCTCTGCACCTACCAAGAGACATGGGAGTGGTGTAAAAGACTTATTATGTTATCTTCTAGGTACTATTGATTTAGTTATATTTTCATATAATTCATATTTGACATTGGTCTACATGCGGATGCTGGTTATTTGTCTAATTCATATAAGTGTAGATCTCAGACTGGGTATATGTTTACTTATGATGATACTGCAATTTTAAAAAAGTTTTTATGGTCCTGAAGTATCTCAATAAAGATGCTCCATTATGTTGTTTGAGAATAATACAATCTGCATTCGCACAAATTAAAGGTGGATATATCAAAGGTGATCGAACTAAACATATATATTTCACCAATATTCTTTATATGCATGAGCTCCAAAAGAGATATCCACCAAATTCGTTCGAGTGACAACCTAGCAGACTTATTTACTAAGTCTTTACCTAAATGTGATATTTGAACGGCATTGTTTCATCGATTGGTATGCGCAGTGTTAAAATGTTGTTCTCATTAGGGGAAGCAAATCAGTATAAGATTGTACTCTTTTTCCTTAATCAAGTTTTTATCCCACACGGTTTTCTTGACCAAAGGTTTTAATGAGACAATATGTGCAATGATAGAATAGCGCATGAATTGTACTCTTTTTCTTAACTATGTTTTTTCCCACTGGGTTTTCTAACAAGGTTTTTAACGAGGTATATTCATGGCGTAAGTAATAGCTAAGGGGGAGTGTTATAAATAAATTATTATATGTGGATATTACTTAAACATCCTTGAGTATATATTTTAGAGAGATTATAGTATAAGGTTATTTCAGTAATATTGTATACACCAAAACCCTAGCTATTCTTCTATATAAGAGAAGCTAGGGTTAATATAATAATAAGAGTTTCAAACCCCTTTTCTCTCTACATATTTTCTCTCTCTCTTTTCCATCCTCTTTACTTTATAGTTTTATATTCCTTGTTATTATCTTTGATCTGCTGTGCTAATAAGCCGATTTATAACAGAATATGAATTTTTCATTCATCAACTTGATAGAAATTACTGCCGTAATATTATTTTTTTAATCCATTTATGCTCTTATAAATAAAAATAACATTGTTCATCTGTCTCTCAAAATTTTCCTTTCGTTTTTTATTTTGGACTACCGCCAATTTTTTCACTTTTTCGTAATTTTTATTTATTTTAATAATTACAAATATGCTCTTTGCAAATTTATTAGTATTATTTTTTTTGTTTTTATTTATTTTTATTATCTCTAATGGGAATTGTTTATTCTTCTTTTGTGAAAGTATTTATTCTCTAATTTTAGAGTTATTATTATCCCTATATGAGATTGATATTGAAGATTTCAATTGGAATGATGGATTGGATATTTGTAGTTATGCGATTGGACTCATTTGAAGATATAAAAATTGAGTTGTGGCATGATATAATCACCGAGCGTAGCATGCTTACCGCTGTAATGCTCAGTCAATTGCTCTATTAATATGGTTGATTTTTTTTATTTATGAAGATTATTATCTTTCTAGTTGGATTCAAGAACATGGTTTATGGTTTTTTAAAATTTTATATTTTATTTCCTGTTAACCATGTAATTTATTTTCATAAATGAGAATTATCTCTTCCCATCTCAAAAAAAAAAAAAAAAAAAAAATTATTCATCTATATTACCATCTTATTAACAAATAGAGACAAAACCAGAAAATTTTAATTGAGAGGTCAAAATTAATAAAAATAAATAAATAAAAGATTAATTTTCTTTTCTTAATTTTCTAATTATTTTTGTTTCAAATAATAATAAATAATTTTATTTTTTCATAAAACTATATTTTTAATTAAATAAATTTTTATTGATCTTTCATATTTATAGGAAGAGAATTAATTAAATAATTTTAATATTTGAAATTATTTATAAAAATTTATTTTGGGGGACCAATTAGAAATTTAGAAGGACTAATTAAAAAATTAAACTAATTATATAGAGGTAATTTATACATTTTCAAGTGGATTGGGAGAGTAAGAGCTTTTCCTTGTGCCATCTAGTTGCGTTAATAATTACAAAAAAAAAAAAAAAAAAAAAATCATTAACAAGACGCACCTTCAAAATTATAATACTTGGTTAATTATTTTACGTAGAATTTATGTTAATTTTTTTACAGATTAAAAATTTCACCAAGTTTAAAAGGGTTAAGTTTTGTCGACATTGGGTACATATACTAATTCAAAGAGATAAGAACATATGGAACTGTTAGTTTTGTTTTTGTGCTGAGCGTGCCACGTATGTAGGTACATGAACCGATGAAAATTACGCCTAACTTCTAACCAGAAAAATTGTAATTCTCAACTTCTTTTGACAATCAATGTTGAAATTCTAATAGCACCTAAAGATTAATGTGTTTGAATCTAAGAATTGAATGAGCTTTTGGAAAGAAAATAGCATGTAATGAGCTAAAAGAAATTGCATTGCATTTGAATAGAAAAAGTTGCATTTACAAGAATTGAAAAACTAAGAAATTGTAAATTTGATGAAAAAGTAAATACAGGTGTGAACTCTTAATTTTACACCACTAAAATAATTAAAAAAATATATAATAAATAGATAATTAAAAAAAAATTGCAGTCAGGCCTGCGGCTGCCGTAGGAATGCCTGCGGCAACTGCAAGTCTTGCGATTGCCACAGGACATGCGGTTGCCGTAGGAAGCCCTGCGGTTGCCGCAGAAAGGCCTGTGGCTGTCGCAGGACTACCCTACGGCAACAGACGTGTTTTTTTTTTGAGTTTTTCTTCTTTTTTGCCTCTATCTCACATCGGAACTTCATAAGACTTCCCCCCATCCTTTATCCTATATATAGGAGCCCTCCCACTCATTATTCCTCACCTCAGGATCACCTCTTAACATCTTGATTTGCTTGATTAGCCTTTGCATCAAGCGAACCATCCCCATAAGCTTGTTCCACCAAAGAACAAGCTCCCTAGTTTTAAATTTTCTTTTCTTTTTATTTTATTTTTTCTTTGCTACTGCTCCTTGCTTTGTAAAGCAAATTGGGTTGTGACTTCCCGAGCCGACCCGCCGAGTCAAAAGTTTCCCGCCGTCCGAGGCAAGCCCACCGCCAAGTCTCCAAAGCTGCTTAAGCGCAAGATAACCTTTTTTTCCTTTCTATTTTTCCTTTTCTTTCTTTATTTAATTTATTTTTCCCTCCTTGGGATTTGTCTTTTTATTTATTTATTTTTCCCTCATTGGGATTATTCTCTTTTTCTCCTTTGGGCTCCTTGCCTAATTATTTTCTCTCTTAATTGATTCACTTAGATTAGTTAATTAAAATCTTATATAATTAATTCAATATGGTAATCAATTAAAATCAATTCAATCAACTCAGCTTTCAATCAATCAAAACATAATAAAATTGTTTGACTAAATAAACCCATTCACAAGAAGGGAGAACTGCGTGGGTTCTGATTCTCAATCAAAGGGATACACAGGCATGCTTGGTCCAACATCGAATCCAATTAAAATTAACCAACTTCTCTCCTCATCACCTTCTTCACTTTAATTTAATTTCTTTTGTTACATTGATTTTATTAGGATTAGTTTGGGAATGTGTGACTTCCCTAGAACCCATAAGGGCTGGAGGAAGTATCCCATAATTTGAATTTTTATTGTAAATTTAACTTATTTATCTTTCTTTATTATTTCTTTCTATTTCTTTTATTTATATAATCATGCATTTGTTATATTGTACATAATTCATGAAATCAATTTTAAGTCACAACTTTATTAAATGCCAAACTAATTAAAATGAACAGAAAAACCTAGTCCCCGAATTCTCTTTGGTTTCGAGGCTAGTGATCTTTTTCCTTTGGGATATAATTGGAGTCAAAATGGGTTTATACCTTATATTTTCCCAAACAAAAATAAAGTAAGGTGGCGACTCTAAATCACTTTTCAAAATCAATCAATCTAAGCCCAAAGGCTTCATCGTGAGTTCAAACCAAAATGAGTATTTCAATTCTTTGTAGTGGATCAGACTGGTGCTCTAGCGAGGCCTCATAGGATGTACTTACTTATTTCTATTCCTCCATTCCTAAAGTGGCTTGGAATCGTGTTCTTTGGAAGCACTATATTCCTCCCTCTCGTTCCATGCTTTGTTGGAAAGTGTTTCACAAGAAGTTGCCCACCAATGACTCTTTAAGAAAACAAGGTATGATAATTGTTTCCTCTTGTCATCTTTGTAATGCTGCTTATAAGATGCTACATCATGTTTTTATTGACTGCCTTTTTGCTCAAGCTATTTGGAAAGCCTTAGAATCTATGTTTCAAATTTCTCTTCGTCATAGTTCATCCTTGGACATTTTTATTTCTTCTACACAAGCAGTTCTCAGCTCTCAAATTCATAGTATTCTTAAATTGGCTATCTGTTCGGCCATTTGGGAGATAAGGAGAGCAAGCAACCTTTGCATGTTTCAAGATTGCGCTGCTGGAAAGCCTTGGAATCTATGTTTCAAATTTCTCTTCGTCATAGTTCAGCCTTGGACATTTTTATTTCTTCTACACAAGCAGTTCTCAGCTCTCAAGTTCATAGTATTCTTAAATTGGCTATTTGTTTGGCCATTTGGGAGATATGGAGAGCTCACAACCTTTGCATGTTTCAAGATTGCGCTGCTTCTATTAGCAACTCTCTTCGCAATATTTGGAAGTTTACTAAAGAGATTGAAACTTTTAGTATTGGTAGTATGTTTAATTCTATATGCAAACTCTTAGATTATTACACATTAAAGGCAACCCTTCCCCAACTCCTTGCATTATTGAGGTTAAATGGAATCATCCTCCTTTAGAATGGATTAAAATAAACATCGATGGTGCAGCTTTAGGATCTCTAAGCATTGCTAGTGCATGTGCTGACTTTCGCATTGCTGCAGTCTTGTTTTGATGTTCTACTTAATGTTTGTTTTGCTTATGAAGCTGAGCTTACTGCTGCCATTATAGCTTTAGACAATTCTCGTTCTTGTGGTTGGAATAAAATATGGTTAGAATGTGACTTTATGTTTATGGTTAATGCTTTTAGACATGGCACTCTTCAAATTCCATGGAAATGGCGTGCGCAATGGCTATCTTGCTTAAGGTTTATTTCATCTATTGAATTTGTTGTTTCTCACATTTTTCGCTAAGAGAATTCGGTTGCAGATGCTCTTTTAGTGTATGCTACTAAATCGAATAAGGCAATGTGGTGGTCATCTTATCCTTCATTTTGCAGCCATCTTGTAGATAGTGATATGTTGGCTATGCCCAACTATCGGTTTGTTCATTAGACTTTTGTTTTTATTGGTTTTACGGATATATTAGCCTTTACTTTGTATTTGTGTTCTATTGGCCATTTTGATGGCATGTTACTCTTTGCTTTATTTTCTTTTTCTTTTAATATTATGTTGTTGAAAATCATATGATGAGGGCACTTCAGAGGTGTCAGTTTAGCTGAGATGTCCCGATGTGCCGCCTGAGATTTGTCTTCAATGCTTTATATATTAAAAAAAAAAATCATTATTACTAATAAGATACTATTTGAATTTGAATAAAGCCTTTTAGTTTTGTAACACCCTAAAATTTTAAAGAAAAAAGTAAAATAAAATAAAAAAAGAAAAGGGTAAAAGAGAAATTTAAAAACAAATAAATAACATAAAGAAAAATAAGAAAGAACAAGGCTTGAACAATTGACTTATTATACATTTTAATCAGCCTTTAACTATTTAGTTAGTTACAAATCATTTGTTATTTTGTTTTCTTAAAATTATTATTAACAATAGTATAAATTAAAATCACAAAATTTAAGGTCTTAAATTGTAATACCCTAGATATTAGCTATTATAACGGAACGAGGAGATGAGAATTTAAACGTGATCTAGGTCTTAATGGTTGGAATAAGGTTGGTGACAAAAGTAAAATTTCTAAGATCTTAATTATGGAGACAAGATTAGATCGTAGACGAGGCTACATAAGAGATGATAGAAATGATGAGAGATATGACATGAAGAGGAATATGTATGAATTAATCGATAAGAAAAATTTATGCAATAGGCCAACATGATAGGAGTACGATGAGTGAAGGATTTGATGATAGTAAGAGAACAGATGGGTTCGGTTCAGCGAGATGAACGAAGCGAATACGTAATGAGTCTAGGAATTTGATGACGAGGCCAAAGATGTTCATAGACTTTGAAGGAAGTAAGATTGTTGACCGGAGACAAAATATGGGTCTGATGGTAGGGCTTCGCTACTCGTAGACAATTACGAAGCAAACCAGTGAGTTCAAAAGCGTATAGAGCAAGATTTTAAGATATTATATTGTAATGGATAAGTAGGGATTAGGTGGGAAGATATCTGCCTCTAACAAACCATTAATGACATTTTCCTTTCCAAGGAAACGTTACCATTTCTAATAAAAGTTTACATTTCCAATGTGAAGTATTTTCTCATAAAGCACTATTGACTAACTTTATATCTTTCATAATAAAAGCCATAATTACTCCTTTTTATTTAAAAAGCTTAAGGAACCTATCAGTTTCACAATTGAATAATTATAACTCTCTTTCTTTTTCCAAAAGTTTAAATTATGAGTTTCTCCCGTGGTATTAATTCTTTGACTTTAATGCTTTGCTTAACAGATTCAATAAGAAGAGATTATATTTAATCTGCTTAAGGATTAGGGAATTGATTTGCTTGAGAAAGTTTTAATTCTAATTTAAGGATTGCCAACTTAATTCATTTTGTGATTTGGTTGATCTCATTATTCATGAAATACATAAGACTTTAGGGGACATTTCCATCTAGATATCCGATCCATAAATCAGTTCACTGTGATTTTGTTTGTTTGCTGAAGTTAGTTAATATCATTTATTTTAAGTTTAATTTGATTTTCACTTACATCAAAAATTTATATTGCTAAACAATAGTTAATATTTGAGCTAATAATTATATAGTTTTCCTATGGATTCGACCTCTTTTACGCTATATTATCTAACGATAGGTACACTTGCTTGAAGTTAAGATAAAAAATAGACTTAGAGTTTTTTAAAACCTGTAGAAGTATAAAAATCTTATCAGTTTTGTAATATCCGATTTCTCCATTTTAAGAAATATGAATTGAAATCAATTCACAAAGTCAGAATTTGGAAAAACAGACACCAAAAATGGATCCAGGAAGCCCAAAAAAGAATTTGGAAAAACAGACACCAAAAATGGATCCAGAAAGCCCAAAAACTTCAGGAACTAGTATGGTTTTGTTGAAAACTAGTTCGAAAAAGGTCGAACTGGTCGGTCAAGGTATACTGAACCAGTTCGGTCAGAGGCTGAACCAAGAGGCGGATAAGCGCGCGGATCGGGTTGAGTCAGTGTGCGGGTCAGGCAGAACTAGAAGCAAACGTGGATCCCACTCTGGCTAACGTGTCGACACACGTCAGAATTTCAGTGGTACACGTGGCGGTTGACACGTGGTAGACGGTAGCTAGGTTGCTGACGTGGACTGACAGGTGCTTACGTGTGATGATGTGGCGCTGAGCTGGCTCGTCTTCAATTTCCAGACTGCGCATGCGGCGAGTGAGTTCAGTCTCAGTTGCATCTCACGACGCGTATGGGCGCGTCCGGTCTCCAGTGAAGCTTCGATTTGTGTCAAAATTCTTCTGATGGCGAGGGCTTTCAAATGATGTGGTCAAATGAATTTTTTGACGTATGCATGTAAATTTTTCAGAAGGGACAGAGATTTTGTCTCAAAAAATAAAAAAAAATTGAACAGAAATGGTTGGGATTTTAATTCTAAATGAACATGAGCTCTAATATCATATTAATATAGCTATCAGAAACAGAGAAAAAAAATAAAATGATTTTGTATATTAATTGTGTCTTTACAAGAGAGAATTATATCTATTTATAGAGTTAGCACAATTTGAGTCATGATTCAAGAAGAGTTAGTGACTATAGGCTGGAGGAAACACATAGTTAATGAACTGGAGTTTGAAATGGTGGAAATAGGTGCACATAATGAGGATGAAATTGTTGACTCCATTTGAAGGTGCAATTTTCATATTTTCACATCAACACTATTTATAAAAATAAGATGACAATAAACTCACCACATTTGTGTTGCCTCTGCCGTTTCCTCCATGCCTTTCAGATGATACCAAGCTCCCATCATTGTCGTAGTCTATAAGAATAGAGTTTATTACTGATTCAGAGACAACAATTA
>CATKHJ010765938.1:0-17916 GCA_949750685.1 Vernicia montana | reverse complement strand
ACTGTTAACCGTTATTGTAAACCGACCTTGAATCACCAAGCTTCACAGGTTATAGTAGTATAATCTTTACTCACTGCCTTATCTCATTATCGATTCTATATTTTTACAGGTGAGCTTTGATTTATCGGTTAAGTTCCCGAGACATTCTTCTTCTCCACTCATCGAAAACTCAAGTGATTAATGTAATAGCTCATTATCTATTAAGTCATTTTGTATAGATGATTTTTCAATTATAGATGCTTCATGATAGTGTATTGAATGGTATATGTAAAGAAATATTATTGTGGGCCTTATAACATCAAACAATTGTAAGATGACAATTCATATGAATTATGAATGATATTGATGGGAATGAATTGATATAGTTGGTTGGTTCCAATCTTGGGAGATTGTATGATATGGATATTGATAATTGATTGATTGATCGATGAGGTTCCTACGGGTTTTCGGTGGCCTTAAGTCTACCCATGCCCTAGGATCGTCGCGGCTCGGAAGCCGGGTCGTGACACTTTCAGAATAATCACTTCGTCATATATACATATATAAAATCTAGTTTTATAATATACAAAATAATAACTGTTGCTCCACTCATACTTATCCTAACATCAAATCTCCTTCAAAACAATTAATCACATTGTAAACAAATGAGACATTCTTAATGACTAATAAATAATAGTGACTTTATCTTCTTTGAAAATGTAAAATTTTTATGAAAAGTTGTCTTCTTTGAAAATGTAAACATTTTATGAAAAGTTGTTACGATTCATTGTTACCTTTAGGCTTAAGCATTTTATTAACTATATAAAGAGTGCATCCTTTATTCAATAAACACATATTAGTAACCTCTCCATATTATCCTAACCTATTAATATTCTCAACACCATGGACGGTTCATCAAGATGGAGTTCCAAAGAAAATTACAAGAAACCTAAGACCAAACATGATGAACTCATCAAGTTGTTCTATGAATTAAAGGAAACGCTCATGAATGTGCTAAATCAGTTTGAAGAAGATGTCATTGTGAAAAAGTTGAGTGAAGACCGTGTATCTTTTTGCATTTTTAAGAAATTCAAAGAACTTGTGGAAATTGTTGAGGAATAAGAGAAAGAGACTGCCAATACCATCATTTCCCAGCCAGGATCTCCAGAATTCTAAGGAACTTTTGTTTCTTATTTTTAATTTTAATGTTAAGTTTATTAGTATATGAATGAATGCCAATGTCATTTTTAATTTTAATATTAACTTTATCAGTATTTAACTTAAATGAAAAAAATCAATAAAAAATTTTAGTTAGTTATATTATATTGTTGTATTCTTTACTATACTTTTCCTTTTTTCTTCAGTATTTTTTACATTCACAGTAAATAAATACAAAATTAAACCAGTTCGAAATAACAATAATGAAAATTTTGTTAATTAGATTATGAAAGCAGTCGAGACATTGTTTTTTTGCAAATACACAAATTAATGAACATAAAACAGAGTTCATATGGCTTAAGAACTTTCACATCAGGGCTTAAAAACAAAAAAATGTATAAATATTTCCATATTATGTACTACAAGATAAAACATAATTTTCCATTCTTTTATTTTTTATTTTTTTATCACTCAAAAATAATAGATCATGTTTATGGTTACTGATAGTATTAAAGGTTTGTTTTTGAGAATTTAAAGATTGTTTTGAGTATTGGAAAGGTTGGTTTACAAATCTTCATGGAAATAACAAGTCAACATATATACTCTACATGCTACTCACTTAGAAAAATTAAACATTATTGGGAACTACAAACCTTCATATATAATCTTAGAAAATTTAAATATAATTAAAACTTCTAGTTGACCATGTTTAATACTTGACCGATTTTACTTGGTGCATGTGTTTTTCAAGGTAATTCAAAGGTCACCAAAATTTTCGATTTTACATGGCTTTTCTGATTCAATTTTTTATGGCATTGAGCTTATTCAGTGGAGATTTGATTATGTAATGCAAATACCTAAACTCTATTAGAATTATCATCTTGTCTATCTGTTTATTGCCTGCAACACATATTGGATGATAATGAGTTTAATGAATCATCAAGTTTGCTGAAGACTAATTCCAGATAAATTAGTCATTGCAATGATATAAAAGAATTACATTTTTACTTTTGTCTTGAGTAAGATATTATTGGTAGTTTCAACTTTTATATACTAAGGAAAAATTCAGTATTTTAGTTTACAGTAATATTTGAATGTAATTTTTTAGTTTCTCTTCTAGTACATCACAAATACAAGGTAAATAGAATTGAAAATTTAATATTTTATTAATTAATTATAATGTAAGTCATTACAATCTTTTACTTCTTCAAAAAAATGAAAACAATAAAAAAAAGATAATATAATTCCACAAATACATTCTAACATAAACAACTTAAAGCTGGCAAATGAAGACTTCATCTCATCATTATCATACTCTGGTAAATGAAAGAACCTCTGTTTCATCTGTTTATTTGACTGAAATTTTTCAGCACTTTAAGTATCATAAGAATCTACTCGATTGTAACTGAAACTTCCTTCTTCCTTCTATTGTCCCTTAAAATAAATATAGTACGTTGCAACTGTGTCTTCCTCCGTTTTGAAAGACCTGTATAGGTTTCCACTATAGTCAAGCACATTAGGTGCACATTCTTGCCAACTTGAAAATATTCCAGTCCGAATGCCTTTAAAAACAATGTAATTTCTTTTGCTTGTTCATTTTCTTGATTTTCGTGGATTGAATAGGGGAGAAGATAAAGCTCAAATACTATAAACAGAGATAATGGCTAAAGAATAACTGAGTTAATGGCTAAAGAATTATGATGCCTAAATACCTCCTTTTTTTTTAAAGTTTAATTGCACATTAATTCTTTTTTGAAAATGACAGCTAAATTATAGTATATAGTAAGAGAATGAAATTTGAAATACAAATTTCAAAATTTTAGTAAGAAAGTGTAAATATTTCAGATTTTTCACAAACCCAAAATATGCCATTCTATCCAATTTGATTCTGCCATTAAGTTCTTCTACACTGCTTTTTATAATCTTGAAATTCGATAGTCCAATACACTGTATAAGTATGCAAAGCTTTTCCAAAGTTCTTTAATAAAAAATTCTTTAATATCGGTCATATTTATAGTTGTCTAAATCTGATGCAGCTGGTTCTAATAATTCATTGGTTAGATTAGAGGTTGCTTAAAGCATAAATTAAGAGTTAGTTGTTTTTTATTTTCTCGATACAAGCATGCAACAGATAATCCAGTCGTGTATCTAAATTAGATTTGCATGTCTAGCACATATTTAAAACATACAACCAATCAAACAATGAGGCACTTTATTCAAAAGACTTGCAAATAAATCTAAGTAATAGCTACTTTTAGTGTTGTTCCACACAAAAACTTGCTATACAAATCTTTTTCTCATTTCAAATAAAAATAAACAATTTTGAATAGCTCATTCCAAATTTTTGTCATGGAAAACAATTTGAATTCTGAAAGCATATTCACCTCTAACAGCCAAGAAGAAAGTTATAATATGGAACTCAATGACTCATCAAGGAGCACATTCGAAGATTATTATCCTATTCAAAAATCTCTTAGTGTTGATAGTCAATCAAGGAAAGGATCATATTGGAAAGGAAGTTTTGAGAACCAAATGGTAGCATCGACAAACTTTGTCAATAGTAAAGCAACTCAAGAACTACTCGGTATGATCGATAAAGATGTCAAGTTGTGGAGTGATGAAGATTTAGTAGACTTGACTTTTTATTGCATTATTGATGCAGAGGCATTCTATAGGGCATATTTCATGGAAATTGGATTTGGTATCCTTCGTGGCAATATAGAATATGAATCATCCAGTGGGATAGTACTCATGAGTAGATGGGTTTGTAGCCGTCAAGGAATTAGAGCACAGAAACAAACTGAAAGGAAAGATCACAAAAGGAGACAAAAAACTTTGACAAGGTGCATGTGCAGAGTTGCATTTGTTGTTAGATATCAAAAATTTGATTGCTCATATAGAGTGTCAACATTTAACCCCGAACACACTCACCCGGTTGTGAATTCACAACATGTTCATTTTTTTCAAATCTCATAGAGAAATTACGACTGGTCAGGCGCTAGAGATAAGAACAATGAAAGGAGTTGGAGACAGGACCTGCTAGATAATAGATTACATGGTTCAAACTTCAGGTGTATTTGAGAATGTAGGTTTCACTGTCAAGGATCTTTACAATTTCATAGGTTCTGATGAAAGAATAATGAAACTTGATAGCGATGCTGAATCAATAATAGCATATTTAATGACCCTAGTTGATAATGATCTTGGACTTTATGTTAGATACACAATTGATGAAGAAAATAAACTTTACAGACTTTTTTGGGCAGACTCTCGATCAAGATTGGATTACAATAATTTTAGAGATGTTATAGTTATTGACTCAATATACAAAACTAATACTTTCAAACTGCCTTTTGTAGTGTTTGTTGGTGCAAATAATCATCAAAGTAGTATTGTTTTTGGATGTGCATTAATATCAGAAGAAAATATTTATGCATACATATGAGCTTTTCGGACATTTGTACATGCTATAGGTGCTAAGCAGCCAATTTCTATTTTAATAGATTGTGACAAGGCGATTCAAGCTGCCATAACCAATGTCATGCCAGAAGTAAGGCATAGACTTTGTTCTTGGCACTTGATGCGAAATGGGCGCAGCGTATCTGCTGATGAGGATTTTTTAGGTGATTTAAAGAGGAGCATGCTCAAGTAGTTTTCACAACAAGAATTCAATATTTCTTGGATATCGTTCATAAAGAAGTACAACCTTGAAAACAATGACTGGATAGTTGAAATGTATGACAAAAAGGAAAAGTGGGCAGAGGCATTTTTTTTGGTGTCTTTTTTGCAGGAATGACTACGAGCCAAAGATGTGAGAGTATGCATTCTTACATGAACCATTTTTTGAATATAGATCTGAGTTTGTATCAATTTGTTAAGCAATATTACAGGGCACTGAAACGAATTAGGCATAATGAACTTCGTCAAGATTTTGTCAACAACTAGAAAAAATTGCCTTTGCATACACATCTAAAATCTCTTGAAAAGTCAACTTCCAAGCATTACACTCAATTCATTTTTCTTAAGGTTATATGTATTAAGTTTTATTGGCATCGTTTTACATATTAATATGTTCTTTACTAATGCAGTACATTTCTCTTTTCAGGTACGAGAAGAAATTAAAAAGGAAACTAAGTACACTCCTATTTGTGTGAAGATTGAGGATGGCTATAAGCAAGTGTCAATTGTAAGATATGGAGATCATGTAACCAGAGAGACAAAAGTAAAAAAAATTATGACTCAGATCAATGTCTTTCATGCACTTGTGGGAGGTTTGAATGTCTTTGATGGCCATGCCGTCACATGTTTTGTGCAATGAAAGCTGTTAACATGAGAATGATTCCTGAAGTCATACTCAAGAGACGATGGGCAAAGGACATTGGTTAAGAAGTTTAGAATGATCCTCCTAGGATGCCAATATCCATGACACAATTAAAAGAAATAAGGTTTGGATCATTGCATGATCAGAGTTACCAGCTTTGCCATATTGCATCTGACACAGAAGAGCTTTACAAAGTTGTTATGTCTAAGCTTGAATCTCTAATATCATGTTTGATTAATCAATCAAATCCAAAATCTGAGAGTCCTACTAGAAAAAGACAGCGTTTGGTGATAAACAGCCCAAACATAATCAAAGATCAAAAAATCATGCGAACAAAAGGGGTTCCACCTGAGACGAAAGCCAATCAACATAAAAAAAACGTCGTTGTCAAATTTGCAAAAAAAAAAAAAAGGCCATAACAAATCCAACTACAAACAGTTGAAAATGGTTGAGGAAGGAAGAAGAAATGGGTACAAGTATTGATGAAGATGACATTTTTGCTAGCAGTTGTTAGAGCGATCAGTTGTGTATACTGGTCTTTTTTTAAAAAAATTTAGATCCTTGTTTTTTAAGGCCTATTCGGACATTATTACATTTGCTTGTCTTTTAACATTTTCTACAAATAAACTAATTTTATATCTTAATTATTTAGTCATATTTAGTTTCTTTTGATTAGGTATCTCTTAATTAGTTAGTGCATGTTAGTCTTCAGAAGTGTAATTCAATAACAAAAGGAATCTTATCCAACTCCATTTTCACAAACAATCAACAATTTGTATATACTGCAAATGCAACATTTGGTAAGATTAACCAATGTTAGTTATGACTTAGTTAGGCAATATTAAAATGCTAAGATTATGTTAATATCATAACTACTTTTAGAATCAGTTATGACTTAGTAGCATATGTAATATTTTGTGCCTGACATGCAATTACAACACTAAAGCTATACTGGATTAGTTAGTTAATAAGCTCCACTATTTATACGACCAATTAAGCTCATTCTTCAATTTACATTCATGAGAATCATAATCTATTTTCCTATTATGAGTCCATCCAATGAAGATCAACAAACACCATAGAGATGTCTCAAAGGAGTCACATAACAAGTTGAGAAATTATAAATAAAATCCAAACACCAATACTATTTCTTTACATTAGCAATCATCTGCGAAAATCTGATGTTTAATTTTTTATTAGGAAACAAGAATCATTAGTGTTAGTGTTGAAAAGAGAGATGAAAGAGATTGATGAATTATATAAACTTAAATAAATTAAATCTTTGCATCAAAGTGTCAGTATTGACGAAATTTTTGATTTATTGCAGAAAAAAAGGAAGAGGTAAGAAGAAGATGATGAAGCATTAGTGAAATCAACAGTTTTTGTCCATGGAAATAAAGATTTTGTTAGAAGAATATCTGTGATGATTTTGAAATTCTTTTGAAAAAGAGAAACTGTTAAAATTCTTGGGTTAAATTTGTTCGAAAACCCTCAAATAAGCTCTAGGTTGCATTAGCTCTGCCAAAGCTATGAAAATGATGAAGAAGATTAGGAAAAATGAGAGTTCACGTTAACTAAATCTTTAAATTCATATCACAAGCCCATTACAATATGCAATTTGGTAAGGTATTAGAAAAGTTCAAACCATTAAAGCCCACTACACTTAATTAATTAGTCACATGTTAGTCACATGCTATTTTTAAAATAAAGGAACTCACTATAACTTAACAACCTATATAACAAGATAAAGTTTACTTGTTGTTAACCTAGGATAGCAGGTCATTTAGGAGGTTTATCTATAAATCAGATGCACTATAGAATTGGCCTAAATTAATATGTTCATATTATAAATTGCTAAGTTACAAAAAAAGTGCAAAAATTTAGAAATTTTTTATAATTAAGCCTAAAAATAGAGAACACGTTTTTTCTTTTTTAAAACTAAAATTAGGCTATTCTAGAAAAATGAAAATTTAAAATTAGATAGCAAGTAATTATAATTTTATTTTATTTAGTGTATATAATATTATTAAATTTAATTTTGAAATTAAAACTGAGTTGAATTTATATAATAAAATTAGTAAATATATTTAAAAAATTAAAATTTATTTTTACATAAAATATATAAATATTTTTATTTATCATTTTATAATTTAATAATTTTTTTACATTTTAACTGCTCAAAACTCAAAAATAATGGCTAATACCTTACCATTGACCATTTTACTGTTCAAAGTTGATGGCTTACTATTAATCACTGTATGGGGTTAATTTTACCTATGGTCCTCCAAGTATTAAGATATTTCAATTAAAAAACGCTACAAAAAAATACTCAGACTATATCTAATGGTTACTTGAAAATGCTTTTAATGCATTCCATCAAAAATAGTCGTTATCCTTCATACGTGGCGCTCTACATCTGATTTAACTAATATAAATAATCCACGTCAGCCCACCGACTTTCCTTTGCTTCTCTCTTTGCGCGTGAGCTAAGAGATTCACTCAACCTCCATCTCTACCTATCTCACTCTCTATTTCTAAGTTTGAAGCTAACGTAATCCCTTTTATGTATATATAGATAGAGGAAACAAGAAAAGAGAAGAGATCTTACTTGGGTTCACAACTTAATCTATGCGTTGTTATTCTGTGAAGAAATTTCCTTCGTTGCAAGATGGATTCAATGGATAATGAACTGGTTGTAGAGTTCATAAGCTCCATAGGTGTGCCACTATGCGAGTGTGGTGAAGAAGCTCAATTAAGAACATCATGGACTGAGGTGAACCCGAGAAGGAGGTTCTATGGTTGTCTTAACTATGGGGTAAGTGAATTGATTCTGATATTTTTTATTTTTGGGGTTGGGTTATTCAATTACTCTAAATCAAAAATAAAATGAATTGTGTTTGGTTTTAATTTGTTTACAAATAATACTAAGTGGTTATTGTTTTGCAGAAAGCCAAAGGAAAGTGTAAATTCTTTGTTTGGGTAAATCCTGATTTCATTGAGCATTCCAAGAATGTCATTAATGGTTTGCTAAGGAAAACTAAGAGGTTGGAGAAGGAAAATAGAGAAATGAAGAGGAGGGAGTACATTGTGAAGTTTGGAAAGGTCTTTGTATTTGGTGTTTCTATACTCTCTCTTGGTATCCCAGTGTTGTCAGCATTATTGGCTAAGAGAAAATATTGAGTGATCAGCTTGGTTGGTTCACTGAATGGCATGTAGTATAGTTATGTAGGTCTAGTTGATGTATGTTTAAGGGTTTCAAAATGTGAAATAGTCGGTCAAGGAGCTTTTTGTAATGGCTATTTTTGGAACTTGAAATGAAAAGAAAAGAAACCTTGTTTGGATTTACTACTATATTTTTTTTGTATGAAATGTGTTGTGATAGCTAATGCTCATAAAAAATTATTATGAAATTCAACTTTAGATTGAATGAACCTAATAGAAATATAACAACATATGAAATTCAAACTTAACAGAATATATAACAAAGTTAATATAATCATTCAAGCATAATATCAGCTTTACAAAGTACTATTTATCTGCATTACACAATACATAATGCAACTGATTCTAAAGGAAACTAGAAACTAGTTATGATTACTAGTTTCAACTTAGAATCACAAAAATATGAATCACTATTGATCCTACCAATTCTAATTAGACTTAATTATGATAAGACAACTAAAGGTAAAAGTTCCACAATGAAGCTTCAGAAGACAAATCCTTAAATTGCATAATTAAACAAAATGAAACTGCACAATTCTAAACATTGAAGCTTCAGTTGGACTGTAAAAAAAGCATGCATCATATTAGTATCCATCTCTAGTATGTTGGACACTTGATGTGGATGTCTTGCCCTTTGGAGATCTGACATATGTAATACCAATTCTAATTAGACTTAATTATGATAAGACAACTAAAGGTAAAAGTTCCACAATAAAGTGTCAGAAGACAAATCCTTAAATTGCATAATTAAACAAAATGAAATTGCACAATTCTAAACATTGAAGCTTCAGTTAGACTGCAAAAAAAGCATGCATCATATTAGTATCCATCTCTAGTATGTTGGACTCTTGATGTGGATGTCTTGCCCTTTGGAGATCTAACATATGTAACCCCAAACCTATTATAGTTATTGTCCTGTTGAGAGCTACATTTTTTACTCTACTAAGTCAAAACACTCTATTGACTTGAAAACTCTTGCTCAGTATGGAGATGGTTTGAGCTTGTTTGGGGTTGAGATGAGAATCCAACGAATCTCCTTCTTGGCACTAACTTTGAACCAGGTTCCTGCATAAAGTTGAACCATGCATAAATTAACATCAAAGCAAATTGCCCTTTATCAAAGCATGCAGAAATTGAAGCATGCACCCCTTTCAAGCAACACATTGCCCCTTATCAACATCAATATTATCCTACTATTGTCATTATGTAATGTTAATAAGTTATAAAGAAATACCTGTGGTGGATTTATTAGTGTCTCTGCACATGTCTCAGCATTAGTATGTGGTACAACTACCTGTAAGTGGAAAATAAATTAGTGAATATTATACATAAACAACCAAGTGGCAGCATTGTATGTGGTCCAATAGCCTGCAAGTGGCAACATTGTAATTTCATTCATACCATTGGGACATTTTGATGTGCACTCATCAATGGGTTAGATGAGGTTCTAGCAAAAGGTTGTGGTCTAACAACCTGTCATTGACATTTAATACACCACTATTTAGAATTTGATGCACAAATAATATAAAGAATGAAAAAAGATAAGGCACTCACATGTGATATGGAGCCACTTTGTCTTTGGTAGGACCTCTTATTGTGACCATCCTTTTTACACACAGTGCATCTCATCTTCACCAAACCCTTTCTAGGCAATTTAAGGGTGGTGCCTTCATCATTCACAGGTTCACTTTTATTTGTTTTTGTTTGCCTCATTCTCAAGCTTCTTAGCCTCCTTTCTTCTCTTAGTAGGTTTTCTGCTTCTCTTTTTTTAAACCATAGGTGGAGGAGTGATGATGGATCTCCCATCACTTTTTTGCCACATACTTGGACCATTGAGAGGTTCTATTGTGTGGCTACATACCTTCAAGGCAGTGGAGACATGATACAATTCACTGACATATTATTCAGGTATCTCATTTTGCCCAAAAATGCATACCACAACATGTTGACATAGGATTCCTATCAACTCCCATCTCCTGCAGGTGCATGTATGTGCTACAAGATCAATAATAAACTGGTGGCCTTTTCCATGAACTTGTATTCTAGGTGACCCTGCAAAGGTAGGGAAATAGTCACCTGATAACTCTTTGATCTTATCTATTTTCTTTTGTATCTTAGGACATAGGAGCTTGTTTGAGTTCTTGGCTTTCTCGAAATCAGCTTTCTTTTTTGCAATTCTTCTCATAAGCTAGTTCCTAATCATCTCCAACATTGTAATTATAGGCCTAGTTCTAGCATCCAAGATATACCTATTGAAACATTCACACATATTGTTCAATAGTATATCACATTTGGTTTTTGTCTGAAAATGGGCTCTACTCCAATACTCACAAGGTCTTGCCCTCAACCACTCTCTACACTCAAGGTTCTTCTCTTCTACTCCCTTAAGGCACTTCTCCAACCAACTCATATAACTAGCCCTAGTACAATCCCATAACAGATCCTTGTAATCCTTCCCTTTATATAATGCCCTCATGTTAGTTCATAAATGCCTAACACAGAACTTGTGCTCTGCATTTAGAAATAGCTCCTCTATCACATTAGTTAGTCCCTGCAAGTAATGTTTGTGTTCAAGTCATTTACAAGATGGGAATACAATGTTTAAAATACAGAAAAATAAAGCAAACATTATACCATTTGTCTATCAGACATGAAGGTCCATTGGCTTAAGTTATATAATTCCAAATCCTACTGCAAACACTTCATAAACCATCCCCAATAATGCATATTCTCCCTCTTCACAACTACATAAGCAATTAGGAATATGCAATCATTTGGATCTATCCACATAGCACTTAGGAGTTGGCAGCCATAAGTGCCCTTCAACCAACAACCATCTAAACAGATGATAGGCCTACATCCTGCCTTAAAACCATCTTTAAGTGCTGCCAAACAAATATACATCCCTTTAAACTCACCCTTTTCTTCCATGAATTCCACAGTAGATCTAAAATTGCTTCTTAGGATCTCCAACTTGTAGTCATGGAGTCTGCTATACTGTTCTGCCTCATCCTCATTTATTTTTTTCAAGGCAATGTTCCTTGCTCTCCAAGCTTTCATCCTTCCAATAGTGTATTTGTACTCATTCTTCACCCTTGTCATGAATGCATTTAAGGGCCAATTAGGATTTTCCCTAATCTTATTCATATATTGGTTTGCCAACCACTTGGCTGTCATATGAAAATTTTTGTAAACCCTAGAACATATGTGTTTCAAATTTGCCCTCTTGATTTGAAATGTAGAGTCATCCAACCTCTTCCTGTCAGGTATACTTTCATATATTCTCCATTTGCATTTTTTGTCACAGCATACAGCTTCAACTCTAAGCTTGTCATTTTTTGGAAACTAAATTTGGTATCTCTACTTGATACCAAAATTTTGTATGGCCTCTTTTACCTAATGTATCCTTAAACAGCAACCTAATACTGAAATTTGGGCTTTCCATGTCTGTCTCTGCATTAAATTCAGGAAACCTCTGCCTTTCTTCAACATTTGAATTTGACTTTGTGTGGAGTTCATCACTAGGGGCATAATCAGAGTCTTGATCATTAGGTGTATCATCATGAACAATTTCATTCATAGTTTGTCCTGTTCCAATTAGCCTTCCCTTTGGTTTCTTATCCAGCACTGCAATATTGTGATATTCATTTGAAGTGTTCTCTCCTAACACATCAGCCAAGTCCTCATCCATGTCTACTGATGCGTTATTTCTATGCTATGCTACCGCAAGTGCACGGGTCGCTCAAGTAATATAGAGTGAATGAATTATTATTCCATAGAGTTAGCTCAAATTTCGATAGTTGTTTAGCGAATCAAATTATTTGAATAATAATTAATTTAAAAATAGCTAATTAAACTAAAGGATTTAACTAAGAAATAAGAAGTAAATTGCAAAGATAATTGATGATGAAAATGACCTAGATACTGAATCCTCCTAGACTCAATATGTATTTCATGAACAACAACTCAATTAAATCAAACAGTGAACTGAATTGGTATTCTGCTACTTTAGATTGAATCCTCTCTCAAGTGAGCCATTCCCTAATTACTAGATAAATTGCAAGGACTCTCATCTCAAACACAATTAAATAGCTATTGCATTAATAATAAAGAACAATAAACCAAAGAATCTTGTAGGTCTATTTCTAGCACCCCAATCAATTCTCAACCTTTATGAATGTTCAATTCTAATTAAGCTTTCTCAAGACAATTAATAAGAAAATAATATCTGATTAACAAGTATGCAATTGCTAAATAGATATAACATTAATAATCACAAAGATAAAACAATTCAACGCATGATTCAATTGATAAAAATTGTTCAATCCATACAATGAACTCTAGGATTCATCACGTATCTAGGTTTAAAGGGATTAGTTCATGATAACATATTGGAAACAAGAATAAAAGAAAAGTGTAAAAAAAATCAAACAATCCATCTCGAATGAATTGATAACCTCTATTTTAATCTTCGATTCTTGATTTGAAACTTTGAGTATTCGGATCTCCACCTTCAATTCTAGCTGTAAAAACTTCATCCCTCTTTAGTGAAATCACCTCCTAATGATAAAAGTCAGATCCGCCCTTCTGATCTGTTTCATTCCAGCTTTATACTCCTGAAAATATGCCTGATATGTCCACTGGTATGCCCGTACCTTTATGGGCGTACCAACGGTCTGTTTACAGAAACTTGCCTCTTCAAAACTGTCCAAAATGGAAAATGATACGCCCACAATGCATAATGGTACGAGCGTACCATTATGAAGGTTGCTCAAAAAAATGCTTCGTTCCTTGATTCCCAGTCGTGATTCCGGCTCAACTCACCATGGCATTCCAAAATATAAAGAATTCCTACAAATTATTCTAAAAAGTACTTGAACAAACAAATTAAACTCAATTTAACAATAAAATATGTTAAAGAACAGGGATAAAATATCATCAATCATACACTTATCAAATTCCCCCACACTTGAGTTTTTGCTTGTCCGCAAGCAAATTGAATCAAAACAAAAAGCACAGACATAAAATTCCTCCCAAGAATTAACAATAATCAAACAGTTAAATGATAGACAACTTAGAATCCACATAGCTCAAAATCAATGATCAATCAGAAATCTTCCAAAATGATAACCCAAACTAAGATGTATTTATAATCAGTTTTTACAAACCTAAATCTTGAATTCAAGAATTACAAATGTAAGCAACTATTTCAAAAAGTGCAAATTTTAAACATAGCAGTCATAATAAAAATGTTCTCCTAGGTGCATGGTCATCCCCAATAATGTCACTACTCATATATGCGCTTTTTAAGAAGCCCGACTTGTTTGAACTGACACTAGCCATTTGACGCAAAGGCAAACATTTGAGATGCCAGCCCCCGGTTACTCAGTTAAGATCAAAATTCAAATGGCTACTAGCACTATTCTTGATCTCAACCCTTATTTTTTTAAAAGAGTTGAAAACAGCGGAATAGATTCTAAATTTTCAAAGCTTCTTATGCAGATTTTTTTTTTTTAAACAATTCAATGAGGATGAAAACATGCAACCTAAGATATATAGGATTTTCACTAGGTAAAACTAAACACTATGAAAATTCTTGTGCTCACAAATGTAACTAAAGTTTCAAGATTTAGAAAATTGCAAAATTTTTGTCAAAACAACATCCTAGAAAAACTACCAAATTGGATTCTTAAAGAAAGATCACATCACTCAAGTTGTGCATCAACAAATTATCACCATTTAACCATAAGCAAGTCATCAACTAGGGAAATAAAAATTCATGCTATACTAATTATTAAAATTCAATTCACTGTTCAGGTAATTCAAAATCAACATAAAAGGCATGCATTGAAGTTTCAATTAGTCCCTCCCCCACACTTGAATCACACATTGTCCCTAATGTGGGACAAACAAAGTGCAAAATAATAAGTAGAGGAGAGAGAAAGAGGAACTGCCCTGTCATTGATATAACCGGAAAGAAGAGGATCCACAATCCATGCTATCTATCTCAAATAGGGTATAGGTCAGATATGGGTGCTTCAAAATAAGACAGAGATAATCCAAAATAATAAAAATTATTCAATAATAAAAAGAAAAGAAAAGAAAAATGAACAACGGTGCAAAATATGAAATACAGTCATCCAAAATGAAAAGAATAGAAAAGAAGAGAAGGGGACTAATCGCCCATCTCATCATCATCCCCATCACCATCAGGGGAGATATCATCATATCTCGTAACCTCATCATCATCAGCAGTAGCAGAAAGTGGGAATGGTGGTGGTGGCGGCGGTGGTTGCTGTGGCGGTTGGAAATCCTGAGTTTCCCAGTCGGCCATCATAGAATATTTGAGCCACGCTAACTGGGACATCTGGAAATGTTAGTTCTCCATAATCTGCTGCTGAATCTGTATGGTAGACCGCTGATCGAGTTGGACTCGATTAAGCTAACTCTCTATCCTGCATATTTGCCTCTCAAAGTCAGTTGGCTTCTTATCGATCTCAATATCCTCCCCAACTGTATGCCTCCAATTATAGAACTGAGGTGCAGCCTGAAATGGTGGTACCGCAGTAGAAGAAGAAGGTCCTGCAGTAGAGGACGGTCCAGCTACAATAGATGAACCAGGAATATCAGTGGGTGGTGGTATATCGAAAGTGAGAGCAAGAGGCACGGAAGCCGAAACTGGATTAGATGATTCAACAAATCAAGTGGGGTCTGATCTCCTCAAAATGTCTATACCCAATAGCTTGGGCATCCCATCTATGGTCATAGTGGAACACCCCTCCAACACACCTAAGGCACGATCCAACCTCGTGATATACATCCCTCCATACAAACAGCCAGTTGGTCCCTTCTTTAATTGCTCATAGAAGAAGTGAGCAAGGGCATGAGCAATATTGCAGTTTTTCCTGTTAACCATACAAGATAGGAAGAAGAGATCTCGTAGTGTCACAACACTTGGAGTACCCTTTCGGGCAGCAATAGTATAAGTTATAAGGTTATGCACCACCCGATATGTGAAAGATGTAAAATTGGAGGCCTTTGACAATTTCAGATCATATTTACCCCCAGTCGGGGCAAGTTTCTTCCAAGCTATAGCAGGAGCAACATCATATTCTACAAAATGCACCTCAGAATCAAGATACTCAATGGTCTATACTTCTACCGCTAAATATAAACCCAAATGAACACCAAGCTCACAAATGCTCATGTGAAAACGCTTCCCACCCAACCTGAACTTCATAATGGGATCGATAATAGAGATCTTGTCTTTATTGAACTGGAATGTACAATAGAACTCCAGTGTCAATTCTCTGTAAGCTGGTTCATTGATGGCGAAAAATTGTGCCCAACCCGGCTGGTTGATCAAACTCAGTATCTCATCAGAAAGTTGTGCCTTTTCCATAGCAAGCCAATCTAATATCCAAGAAGGGAACCATTCTTTGTTTCCTAATTGCTCAAATCATCATCTTTCTTCTGAAGTGGAGAACTAAATGCATTTATGATTAGAGATGAAAGTCGACGTCGGAGCAATGGCCGGTCGACTGGAACTTCCTTCCCTTCTCGCCCGTTTGGCAGGTAAAATGGTGCTCTTTTTGGAAGCTGTTTGTTTGCGAGGTCCCATTTGTCTGAAAAATAACCAACACAACGCAACAATAATATCACAAACAATAGATTAGTACTAACACAACCAACTCAAAACAAACAGCAGGCTAACAAAAAACAACAACATTGAATACCAATATGTGCAGAGTTAAGCTAAGGCAACCCAAACCACTACACACACTAACATACAAAAATATTTCCAATGGGTTATGGGAAAGAATTGAAAATTCTCATTCAAATCACTATAATTTCCATAACCCAATAAATAAACCGAAAAAATTCACAATGGGTTCGTACATAAAGATTTAGAGTCATTTGATCAAAGACCCATATCCAATTTCTTGAGATAAACAATACCTATCCTAGAATCATGCCCAAAACACACACCCATTGCAATTTCTTAAGGTAAATAGTATAAATATATCAAACCCATGAAGAAATCCCAAAGAAATCGCAAAACAGAGCATTAGAATTCAAACATGTAGAAGAACAATGAAGAATGCAAAATTCTAGAGTAAAATCGCACAAAAATACCTTCAAATCTAATGATGATGGTCAAAAATCCCTTGAGAGTGTTTTAGTGTGTGATTTCAAGTGAGAGAGGGTAAGAAATTTGAGAGGAAACGGAGAAGAATGCGAAGAGAAAGGGAAAATTAAGGAAATGGCATAAACGAGTCTGGTTCTTAATAATTGCTGGTACGCCTAGGACCTATTATGGTACGCCCGTACCTTTCTGGGCATACCGTACTGCGGTTATACATAATATATGGTATGCTCAGAGGTACGCTCGTATCTCTGGGCGTACCGTAGCCCCTACCAACTAGAGTATATGGTATGCCCAATGGTACGCTCATACCGCTGGGCATACCAAAGCTACTGCTTCTGGTACTTATAGTACACCCAGTGGTACGAGCGTACCACTGGGTGTACCATTTAACCTGCATCTCCTACATAGATTTACAAATATTCACTCTCTGCACATTGCATCTACTAGGATCACAAACACTCCCAATTAACGAAAAATCAAAGAAACAAACTAAAACAATAAAAATAAAGATATCTAAATTAAAAAAAATAAAATTGGTGGGTTGCCCTACAAAGCGCTTCTTTAACGTCTTCTTAGCTGGACGTTAAGGTGATTTCTCACCCCGAATCCTAGAGATACACAATCTCCTTCATTTCATTCACCTTTCCTCCAAAATATAACTTGAGCCTTTGCCCGTTCACTTTAAAATCACCCTTTTCAGAATGAGTTAATTCTACTGTTCCATAAGGAAAGACTTCTTTAACAATAAACGGACCGGACCATCAAGATTTCAATTTACCTGGAAATAGTTGAAGCCTAGAATTGTACATCAATACCTGATCACCAGCCGTAAACTCCTTCTTTTGCTTAATCCGAGCATTATGCCATCTCTTGGTTCTCTCATTATACATCTTTGCATTGTCATATGCTTGCAATCGCCACTAATCTAGCTCATTAATCTTCAATTTCCTCCTCTCACCTGTACTAGCTAGATCAAGATTAGTCTGTTTGATAGCCCAATAAGCATTATGTTCTATTTCCACAGGTAAATGGCAAGCCTTGCCATATACTAGCCTGAATGGCGTAGTACCCAAGGGAGTTTTGAATG
>CATKHJ010765909.1:0-14493 GCA_949750685.1 Vernicia montana | reverse complement strand
TATTTGGAGATTCGTCAAGTTATGAATTATATAGCTTAATATAACACTCCATTCCTTTTATTTAATTAATATTCCACTTGCATACATGCATTGATTGTTTGTAAACTATATATATATATATATATATATATATATATATATGCATTATGAATATAAGTTAAGTATTATGACATATGTATGTGATTGTTTTGTTATATTTGTATTGCATATTACTTGTGTTTGTTCGGATAGAGTTAGGATAACATAGGACTACACATGATTATGATTATGATTATAATATGATGATTATGATTTGATGAGCTATGACTAGTGTATGACAGCTTGGAGGCTTGCTCATCGCCCAGTGCTGCTGCCAGTCGGGTCGGTGCTACGTAACTTAGGCCATGGACAGCTAGAACTCTATGTATTGAATTTTAAGAGACAATTTTGGATTAATAGAGCCAGATAGGGGGTTGACTCCCCAATTTGAGGTTAGTGTGGTTCTTATTGACTAATTTATATCATTAGTTGATTATGTGATTGTTTGTCTTGATGACATTATGCATTAGTATTTTTGCCCTTCGAATGGTATGTTATATTGATAACTATATAACTCATTGAGTCGAACGCTCATTCCTGTTCAACATTTTTCCTAGGTTACAGATTGAGCTCGTGAAGAAATTTTAGTTAAGTTATTACTGTCATTCATCTTTCAGTTATGTAATAAATTTTATATTGTTCTGTATCATAAAACTCTAGAACTCCGCATTGTTATTTTCTTTTATCTGAAATTCTATTTTTATTCGTCAGTTGTTTAGTTTCTTTTGAGCTTAATGAGTTGTTTTGTTAAGCATGAACCTGGAGATGATTAGTATGATTGACATGACAGCCCTGAGCGGCATTGTTGTGATATTTGATAGGTTCTGCTTAACAGGTGGGCCCATAATCTCTGTTCTGCGACAGTTACAGTTGTCACATGGTTGTTTTGTCATTTAGCGAGTAGTCAGGCTTACTATGGGTTCTGAAAGCCTTATGTTTTCCCATTTCCTAGTGCCGGTCACGTGCCTTCAGGTTTGGATTGTGACATAAACGATTTAATTTTTTGACACTAACCAACATCACTCTGAACTTGTCAAACTATTTGATTATTAATTTCTCTTGAATGTCAAACTATCTGATTATTAATTTTGAAACCGAAACACTGACCTGTAATTTTTAGAATCCCGAAAGCCCCGAAAATTGATCTGGAAGCCCAAAACCTCGGAAACCAAGGCTGCCAAGTGGACGTCCTCCATGAAGGCCTGCGGATCTGCCACCTGACTGCGCGGATCCCCTGGAAGTAATGGAGGCAGCCTCTGGACAGTCCGGTGTAGGCTTTAGAAGGCCGGCCACTGCCGCTGTCTCCCTTGAGTGTCCGCACTATTGGCCGGGTTGTCTATCGAATCCTCCAGCCTCCATGGCGGCCGCCGCGTTGAAGAGGCAAGGATCCTCTCAAAGACATGGCGGATCCTCAGCCTTTTCCGGCGGCTAGTCCCCCTGTGCTCTAAAATTTCGTTTTTACCCCTTTTCAGCCCTTTTGACCCCCATCCTTTTAGTCTTTTCACATTTTCTTTCTCCAAAATACCCTCATCTCACTTTGCCTATAAATAGGCCTTCCCATCCACTATTTTTCTTTACCCTTCAAACTTGTGTTGATAGCTATCCACTTGCTTCTTCTCACTCACTCTCTCTCTAATTAGTCTCTCATACTCTCTTTGAGTAGCCCCTGAATTAATTAATTTATCCTTAATTTTAATTAATTTTAGGTTAATTAATTATATTAATTAGTTAATTAATTTTTTTAAGTTAAGTTGTCATTTTGAATTAATTAATTTATCATTTTAATTAATTAATCCACTTAGTTAATTAATTAATTACTCTCCTTGAGTAATTATAATTTAATCCTTTTTGGATTAATCTTACTTACCCCACTCTCATTGAGTAGGATTCTCGAATTCCAAGACCAATAAAATAAAATTCTAGTCCAGAAAAACACTCCGCCCATTTAAAATCTCTCAAAGAGAATGTACAACATATTCTCTCCTCCCCCCCCCCCCCCCCCCTCTTATTCAATCAAATCAAATCAATCAGATTAATTCCTAAACAATTTCTCAAGAGAAGGTACAACATCTTCTCTCACCAATTTCAAAATCCTCCCAAATCAAATTAAATCAATTTGACTAATCACTAAAACCCTTCAACCTTACAGTGTAATGAATTACGTGAGTTTTGATTCTCATCCAATGGGATACGTAGACACGCTTGAAATTTAACTCCAAACCTCAAATCCAAATCCTTAATTAATCCATTTCCCCTCTATTTTGTAAATATTTGTATTTAAATCCGTTGTAATTAAATTAATTATTTTGGAGTAAATGAGCGACTTTATGATTTCTCTAATACCCATAAAGGCTACATGCAATAATCAGCCTCTAATTTTTTTTTTTTTCTTAAAAATTATTACACTCTTAAATTCTTATCATTAAAATTTATTTTCTCTTAACATTATATATTATCGAAATTTTGACCTATCACTTTGGATGATATTGATTGTAATAAAATACTCTCTCCGTTTTATAATAATAGACATTTTAGAGAGTTATACACATATTAAGAAAGCTATTAAATAATTTCAATATTAATCAAGATGGACAAATATATTCTTATTTTATCATTAAAATTCATCTTTTTTTTCTCACAAAAACTCTATCACTAATAGAGTAAAATTGAAAAAAAGATAATAAATGGTGCATAAAACTCTTAAAATTACAATTAATTTGAAATAATTTTTTTTCTTTCTAAAACGTCTATTAATAGGAGTATAACTCTATCAAAATCTCTATTTTTTTTTATTTAACTCTTTTTTATATTAATTTAATTATATTTATCTGAATTAATCATATTTTATTTGAAATAACTGTTGTTAACTAACGTGTATATGATAATAGTTAAGAAAAACTGTTATATTACATATCGAACCCAATAGACATGAATATGTTGGCTGTTAGGTTGGCAATAATTTAGTTACTAGCTGCACATCCGTGTTTTATGCGGATTTTAATAATATTTTTATTTAATTTATATTTTTTAAAAATATTTAATATATAAATTATTATTATTATTATTATATTTAAATATTATCTTATAATAATTTTGAATATTAAATATAATTAAAATATTTAAACTAAATTTATTATATATGAATCAATTTAAAAATGACAAAAATATATTAAATATATTGATTTGTATAATGTGAACAAAATTGATTAACTATAAATAAATTTAATTTTTAAAAAGTTATTTGATGAAAAATTTTCTAAATAATTTTTGAACTCATGTTTTATTTTATATATACAGATTTGTCTAGAAGTAATAGTACTAACACGATTATTTATTAATCCCCTAAAAAAAGATTATTTATTAATTCAATTTGTTTATAACCTAATGAATTTCAATAAATTAAAATTAATTAGGGTTAAGATAAATGAATAGTGTTTTTAAATTAAAATGTACAAATTTTTGTAGCGCTTCTTCCCTTTTCTCTTTTGGGTAAACGGATTAATTGACCTACATTTACAATTAGACTTGAGCTTCGCACCCAAAATTAGGGATGTAATCGCGTCAAGCCAATCTTGAGTTTTAGCTTGCTCAGCTTAGTTCAATATTTTTTTTATAAGCTCAAGTTTGGATCGAGTTTGAAAATTATATGCAAATTCGACTCATTTAAACTCGAGTTCGGCTCATCAAAAGTAGGGCTGCAAATGAGCGAAATCGTTCACTAGCGGCTCAATAAAAGTTCGTTTGCGTTCGACTCGTTTTATAAATGAGTCAAGTTTGAGCAAAGCAAAACTCGGCTCGATTAGACTCGTGAACAGCTCGATAATAAGCTCACGAATATGCTAGATTAATAGGCTCATGAATAACTCGATAATAAGCGTGTGAACAATTTGATTATTATTATTATTATTATTATTATTAACTTAATAATTTTGACACTCCAAAAAATATATTTTAATACTCTTATAATTTTTTTTGGTAACTTAATTTGACTAAAATATAAATACTCCTGATTAACATAATCTAATATTCTAATATTCTAATATTTAAAAATATATTTTTTATTAATTACTCCCTCAATTCTTTTTTATCTGACCTTTTTTTAAGGAATTTTTTTTTCCAAAATATCTGTCACTTTAGGAAACTAATAAGATTTTAATTTTTTTTTTTCAATTATATCCTTATCATATACTCTATAATTAATACACATATTATCTATTATTCTATAATCAATAAAGGTAATTTAGTCATCTTAGTTTTGAAACTTAACGTAATTAATTATTTTTTAATCTTTGTGAAACAATAAAAAATGACACATAGAAAGGAATGGAGGGAGTAATATATTTGTAATACATGTAATGCTCAATTTTATAATTATATATATATTTTTTCGCTAATTGGATGCTTTTGTTTTTATGTTAGTTTTAAGTAATTTTGTTATAATTATTTTATTGGAAATAAATATTTAGAAAGTTGAGTATTTTGATAAATTATAAACGAATCGAACTCGAACTTAGCTGAATTATAATCTATTAAAGAGCTAAGCTCGATTCAAGCTCGAGAAACAAGCCGAGCTTGACTAGATCAAAAGCTCGATTCAAAGCTCAAGTTCGAAAAAAAAAATATTGAGCCGAGTCTGAACATGCTAAAACTCGGCTCGGCTTTACTCGATTACAGCCCTAATCAAAAGCTTGTTTATAAATTATAATCGAATTCGATTCGAGTCCGACTTGTTAATAAATTATAATTGAGCTAAATTCGAATTCGACTTGTTTTGAAACTTGTTTATAGCTTATCAAAATACTCAACTTTCTAAATATTTATTTCTAATAAAATAAATATAACAAAAAATACTTAAAAATAACATAAAAGAAAAAGCTTTCGATTAGTAAAAAAAGTCCAATCATAAAATTGAATATTACATGTATCATAAAGATGTTAATTAATAAAAAAATATATTTTTAAGGATTATAATATTATATTATATAATAAGGGAATATTAAATTATGTTAATTAAGAATATATATATTTTAGTAAAATTAAATTATCAAAAATATTATAGGAGTATTAAAATATATTTTTTAGAGTGCCAAAATAATAATAATAACAATCGAGTTGTTCACGAGTCTATTAATCGATATGTTTACGAATCTGTTCACGAGCTTATAATTGAGCTATTTACGAACCCAATCAAACTGAGCTTAACTTTACTTAAATTTAGTTCATTTATTCATCGAGTCTTAAAGTAAGGCTTAAATTTGACTCGTTTATAAAACCAATGTGAACGCGAACAAACTTTTATCAAGCCGAATACCGAACTGTTTGTGAATGATTTGGCTCATTTACACTCTAGCTAAACTCAATCTTAGCCCATACTTAAGCTCAGGCTGGCCTAAACCCTGGGTCCAAGGCTCCAAGTCCTTTCTCTGACACGGTTACAGGCTTGGATTGGCTTGCGGGTGCCTAGTCCTTGTCCACCCTCTATTCTAAGACCCACATCACATGGGTAAACTGCACTCATGTTAAAGGTAATGTATTCATAAGTGGAATAAGAAAAATTTATTTGGAACCAAAATTACTAGAAAAACAGCAAAAATAAAAAGTTAATTTATAAAATATTAATTTTGAGGGACCAATTAAAAATTTAGAAGAGGTAATTAAAAAATTAAAATTCATTCTATATAGATAATATATACATTTTAAATAGTTTAGAGAGTTAAGACTCCCACTTGCTTGTTCCTTGGTGCAAATGAACGTAATAAACCATTACACTTGTCAATAATTTTTTTTTTTAAGGAAAATAAAGGGAGAGAAAAGTTAAGGAAGTAATTTGAAACTTGTATTTGAATTAGGAGATTAACCATATTCCTTTTTCTTTTCATTTTTCCGAGAAAACAAGGAAAAAATATTTCCTTTTAGCCATGATTCTCCATGGCTTTTCTTATTATTATTATTTTTTTTTGTCAAAGAATTTGAGTTCGGAATAATCCCTTATTTTACCCTCCAATATGTTGTTTTAAATTATCATTGGACTAGTATTTTTTTTTTTTTTTTTGCCCAGATCATTGGACTAGTATATAATGTAAGAGTTTAAATCTGACAACTCTTCCCTCCAAGAATTTTTTATGACCAAAAAGCTATATCTATTTATATAATTAGTAAGAGCAATAATTTGTTTTATAAAAATAAAAACATTTATCTATATGCAAAACAGTCGCTCTCAAATTTAATATTCTTACTACAAAAGATATGCTATCCCTGGATATGACTGGCACACTGTCTAGTCAATTTTTTCATGTTATCCATCAGGTGAAAGAGATGGGACAAAATGATTACAATATCACCTCATAAGATTAGATTTTATCCTAATCTAATGACAATATTGACTCATAATCACAAGATTAGACATTGTAGATACTATCCAAACATATTTATCCATTTAAAAACCTTGAATAAGATACAACATAAATGCAAGACAAACTAGATACAAAAATACAAAATCAGGAAACCTCCTTTTTCCTGTAGATATAATGAAATTAACTGAGATTACAGCACCAAATTCAAGCCAAAATGTAAGAAGCTTTTAGCAATAATTGAGCTCATCCATTTCCTTTTTTTTGTCCCATACAATTCTTTTAAGAGATCTTACCACTTCAAAGAGAAAGCACAAACCATAGAAGGAAAAGTCCTACCAACAAAATATCACAAAAATGAGTAGAGGGAAAGAGCAAAAAAAAAAAAAAAAAAGTATTGCATGCAATTGCAAATGTATAAAAGAGAGTAAAAACAAAGAGAGATCAGAAAAAATTAACACAAGATGATGCAGGCAATATTAATCTTTGTGACAACAGGCTGTTGTTGGCCCCATGGTTTGGCTTTACGTGCACAAACTCCAATAACAAAAATTGCAACTTGTTCTCTCTACATGCTTTTGAGAAAATCACTGTTTTTGTTATGGAAGTTTGTTTGTATAAAGCTGAAATGTGGAGCCAAACAAGCTCTTAGTCTATTTGCTATTTGAGTTACAAACTCTTAAAAACTCTTTTTCAGACCATTTTTAGACGTTGCAAAATGTAATTTCAAACCTATCTTCAACCGTTTTAGAAATTTTACGAAAAAAACATGTCAAATGGTGTTAAAAAACAATTTTTACTGATTTTAACTAAACATATTTAAGATGCTTCTGTTAACAAGAGCTTCAATAACAATATCAAACAAGCACTCTTAGTGTTAGCCTAACAGTAATGCATATCTGACTTGGGCAAAAGACCAAGTTGGAATCTCCCTTTCCCCAATGCTCAAAAAAAATAAATAAATAAAACAAAAAAACAAAATAAAACAAAACAACAATGTCAAACAGAGAAGTGAGTTAATAAGAAGAAAGAATGACCCATCATCCACACGAATGGAAAGTTTGCGCAACTTGAGCCAGAAACTAATGTACAGATTATTTTTTGACACCAAAAGTGTTGTGTAATGTTGCAAGACATTACGCTTGTTACTTAGAGAACTGCGCACTCAGTTTTTTGTTATCAAAGAAGGCCTATGAAATTAATTGTCAGTCTTGGAAATCAGTTCTATAAATTAATTTTATATATTTCCTAACAGATCTGCTAGCAGTGTAGCACAGTAGTAAGAAATTACATGCGCCCGTGAACACACATGCACAAGAACAATCAACACATCAGGATCCTAGACAACTATAAAAACAATAAAACCAATTAAATGATTTTTTTTTTTTCTTTTAAATGTTGCCAGTTCATACTCCCAGGCTAGGTGCCATAATGTGTCTCCCTGATATAATTGAGGGAACAGGAAAAGGCATTGAAAAAAAATAAAAATCACAAGCATGAGAAGACTTTTGGTGCAAAAAAGTAATCAGCATAAAAAGTAGAGTTTGACAAAAGGTAGGGCATTGCACCTGCAAAACTGAACTTCGTTTGAATTTTTGACCCCCATGTCCCGCTCCAGGCATACCCTAATCAATCAAAGCCATACGTCAGATATGCACATTCAAACTGAGAAAGAAAAATGAAGAACAGTTCACATGAGCTGGACTAGACTTAATGGTTGAACAAAACACGAAATGGTGTGAACAGTGAACTAACCTTGTCCAAAGCAACTGGTGCTGGTATTCTTCCCATTCCGGCATATGCAAGCAAATGACTGATCCAAACCTGCAAAGCCACACAGGCCTCCACTGGTTTCACAATCCTTGCAGATATTACTATAATATGAACCATTATATTGCAGAGAAATCCCAAAGTTCCATTTCATTGGATCTCCCTGATTGCCTCCAAAACTGTATACTGATGTATATGAAGAGCATTGGAGTTTGGGAAGATCCAATGTGTAGCCTGCAAGTTGAATCGGTGACTCATAAACACAACAAGTAGAAGTCGGTGCATTTTGTGGCAATCCAATGCCTGAGACTCCCTTGCAAGAATATAGTCCTCTACAAACACGAGAACCTGACCCTGTGTCGCACAAATCTTCATTTGGATCAAATACAGGAGAAGTGGTAGAGCATCCCAACAAAACAAAGATATTTTCCCCTGTTAAAGCAAATGGACTAGCCCGATCCAAGCTAAAGCTCCCTGAGTTCTGCATTGAACTGCAAGTTGACATTAGAGGATCTGTAACAATTAAGGTGTTGCTTGGGTAATCAATCGAGGAGATAGTGTAAATGCCAGTGCCAGTGGAAAATTCTAGTGTACCAGAGTTACATCTTACGTATCTAGAAAACTCAGGGTGCCCACATCCAAATCCAGTGCCAAAAGGGAACTTCACAGGAATTGTGCCACAGGTGTCATGACAGGTACCATTTAGTGGGATAGGACGGACAGCAGTAGAGATGGTGAAAAGTAAGGGGAGGAAAAGTGGAATGTAGAAGGAGATCCGTGCATTTGAGGGAGATGACATTGGTGAGCTTTTGCAAGAGCTTGAAATGCAGAGCAAACTAAACTAGAGAGTGTGTTTTGAGCAGTTGACATATAACAAAGAATAGGAAGTGCTATTTTCGGTGGAGTGATTACTGTCAAGTGTCAATATTCTCTTCTTTTTTTTCTTCCCAAAAAGCAGAACCTAAGCCTATTTCAAGTGACTTCTAGCTATAAAGCAATATGCATTTCCAGTTGGGGACCCCCATCACCCAAGTAAAGGAAAGAAAACAAACACGTCAAAGTGAATAGTGTAAGTAGTAGTAACCATCAAGTAATGTGGGTAAAAAATGTAACTTTTTATTGATAGAAAAGCAATATTTTACTGCCCAGATAGACAGCTTAGAAACAGAATGTTGAGTTTCTAATTTCCTGCAGCGTAAAAAAAAAAAAAAAAGAGACACTTGATCTAAAGAATTTCAGCATCAATTTTGACACCAAATGATACATAGCAGAGTAAAATACAGATTTAGTGCTACTGCAATACAATGTTACCTGCAAAAACTTTCAAATAGTATCTGGCTGTCTCACCAAGTGAGATTCAAACGCCCAAGTGAACTCCCACACAGCAGAAGAACATTCAGCTTCTACAAGTGATTACTTCATCTGATTCCTCCATCATTAGTGCATTTAGCACTAGTACGTGGACATATCATGATTAAATCCCTCTTGAAGTCGCACAGTAAAAGCAAGCATGAAATTAAGTTCTTTTAGTTGAATCATCGCTGACACTTGCCTCGTCTCACTGGGCAGACATTCACCAAAACCAATACAAAATACTAGAGGCCAAACGGAGTCAAGAATAACCAAAAATTCATCCATCCAGATAATGGCTGATCTCATCCATTTGGAAGATCCCAAAAACTGAATGATGGCTTCATTTTGCCAATGATTCGTCTGTATCATTTTCATTTGATAATGCTGCAAATACAGATATTCATAGTGTGAACAATTTATTTATTTACATAGTGGTTCAAACCAGTCCCAATTTTCAGAAGAGTCCTCAGTCCCCAAAAAGATGCACATCTAACTTCATTCATCCATTCGTTCAAACAACTCAATTTTAAAAATGCTCTTTTTATTCCCCACAGATTCAAAACCTAAGCTCTTTGAAAGTTTATATAAACTCCACTATGCTAAAAGGATCCTTGAAGCCAATCCCAGCATGTTTGGAATTGGGTCTTGATTGAATTGAATACCACACAGGTAAAGGCTGTAACCCAAGTGAACAAAGTGACAAACGGCTCATGATACTCAAGCATCTAAACAACGTAAAAGATTGAAAGCAGGCACTTCCAATGTGCTGAGTAAAGCCTCAAGAAACAGCTTAGCACAGGCGCAAGGCACTCTTGAAGTTCATGCATTCAGACCAGCCCAATTCTTAAAAGCAATAAGTGCTTCCATTCTCCGGAAGTTCCTTTTCCTCAACTTTGACACTTTGAGCTTCTTATGAGTCTCCATGAATGCTTGCTTGTACTTCCACTTATCCACAAAAATTTTCATCTCTTGTGATTTTTCAACAACTTGCATCACCGCGTCAAAGAAACCTCCTTTAACCAGAGCATACAGAAATGCATCAACCAAATTTTGATCAAATTTAATTCCTTTCTCTTTATCACTTGAAACCTTTCGCTTAACCTCATTCCAGAGCATCAAAACGCTGAAATATTTCTCTGCAGCCACATACCCATTAATTAAGGATAAATAAGTTTGGTCATTTGGTTCAAACTGCAGGAAAAGCATTCTTCTAAAAGTCCTCTTTGCATCTTCTAGCCGCCCAGCTTTACAGAAGGCATGAATAATTGAGTTCCAGTCATGAGTTTTCACCTCAATTCGAGGGTCCTCAACGACTTCATCCAAAAATGCAGCCATTAACTCAGGTCGTTGACTCTCCATCAAACCTGTCATTATGGTTAAATAGCTCCCCTTCAAGTCAGCTATTCTCGGCTCTCTCATGTCCCTAAACAAAGTAAAAGCCGACTGAAAATCTTGGCCAGTCATGGATGCTTCTATTAGAGCATCATAGCTTCCTGCATCTAACTGAAGCCCCGAATTGCTTATCTCCATGACCAGTTGAGTAGCTTCAGCTGTCCTATTCTCCTTGCAATATGCTTTCAAGATTGGCACATAGACCCCAAGCCCAACAGAACCACCTTGAGCATCCATTTCATCAAGAATGCTATGAGCCTTATCAGATAATCCAAGATTAACACAAGCATTAATTATACCAAATCCAATAGATTTATCAATCATATTAGTCGCTGGCTCTATCTTTTGAGCTTCAATGATCAAATGCGCTAAACCCTTGAGACTCCCATCTTTGAGAAACCCTTTAACCACATCACAATAAGTTTCCTCGCTAAAATTTGAATTCTGCCCATCTTGTTCCCTCAAGCTACACAGAATAGTTGCTAAAACAGACTCCAAATTCCCTGACCTTACATAGCCACTAATCAAATGACTATAAAACAACCTTTTATTTGAAAAACCAAACCCATCAATCAAACCCTTTAACTCAGTTATCTTGTCTTTAAGCCCTTTCAAAGCATACAAATAAGCAAGAAACCCAAAACTCAATTCATCAGGCTTAATACCCAAAACAGACATCGTCTCAATAATATTTTCAGCATCACTAACAGACTCAAGTTGGCAACAACAGCCCTCTAAAGCCACATTACAAGCATCTAAGTCAGGTTTCATAAAATTCAACTTCTCATCAATAGCAATCCTACAAGTTTCTTCAAAAACCTTTAAAAAAGCAACAAATTTACCACTATTCCTACTAATTTCAGCAAGCAAACCACCCCAGAATCCAAAAGGCATGAAATACCTATTCTTAAGCATACACTTGACCAAAGCAAAAGCAGGGACAGGAGTATTAGCAAATTTCATTGAACTAAGCACATTTTGTACCGTTTCAAAATCCAAAAGCTTTGGATTCTTCTCTACAACATAAACAACAGAAGCAAAAGCCCTTTTGAGATTGAGGGTATCAGTGAGAGAGGAGAGGTGAGAGATAAGTGAATTGGTGAGTGATCTCGAGGGGAAAGCAGAGTTAATGGTGAGAGACTTGAAGGACTTCCAAGCCTGATCAGTGTCATTAGCGAGAAGAGAATTGTGGATGGTGGATTCAAGGGTGTTAATGTGGTCTAGGGTTAAGGGGTTTGTGGAAGGATTATTTGAAGAGTTTGGGGTTGTGGAAGGATTATTGGAAGAGTTTGGGGTTGTTGTTAATGGAGGTTTTTTAAGGTTAAAAATTGAAGGTTGAAGAAAGGAGTATAAGGAAGAAGGAGGAGGAGTCTGAGGTGTAGAGGACAAGAAACGTCTCTGTGGAAGCCATTGAAGCGCTCTACTCCACATTCTCTGATCAGGATTGCAAACTGCCGGTTTCGCACCAGTTTTTTTTTTTTTTTTTTTTCCCCGAAACCTATAAAAACAAACAAGAATAGAGAAGGGACAGGCAAGATATTTGGATTTAAATTATAAGATAGTGTTAACTTTGGAAAACATTAATCAATAATAAATAAAATCTAAATTATTATTTTTTTAAAAAAATTAAGTAAGAATGAAAATAAGAGAATAATATTTAATTATAAAAAAATAAATATTTTTAATATAATAAATATAATTTAAAATATGTTTAAATATTTTATCTCCCATCTAATAATTTTTATAGAAAAAATTTGTCAGCACTTTCAATATTTTAATAATTTTATATTAATGATTTTATAATATAATGATAGTATAAAATTTATAATAAAAATAATATATACAAAAATTAAACATATAAAAAATTATTTAAAAAGCGAATATAGAAAACATATCTTGAATAAAAATTTAGAAAATATTTTTAAATATTTATATTCTATAAATTCAAGAAAACATAACTTGATTTTGGAATACATCTTCATAATTTCCAAGAAATCAATATTTCTCAAACCTACGTAAGATCACAATGCAAATATTTTTCTATTGACTTTTGCAAACTATTTGCATCAAAATAGTTGATTCCTATGTTTCAAACTATGTAAACTTTATATATTGCAATATGAATATATACAAAATAGTCTGTTAAAACAAACATATAAAATAGTGCAAATAATTAATAGAAAAAACTTTTGCGAATACCTCGTAAATCAATAGGGAATAAAATATAAGAGTGTTGCACATTTAACTCCAACTGTTTTATAATTGTGTCATCTTTATTCAAAAATTTTCTTGCAATTCTCATTAAAAGGTCAATACCATTCAATCTCAAATAAATATCATCATACATTGTACAAAACTCCTTCAAGCATTCCATTATGAACAAATGGCAAGGAAAGAAACAAACCTCAAATCAAAAAAGAAACAAATCTCAAATCAAATACGTAAATGCAAAGAAGAGTAATTTCCTTTGTACATTCTGCATTTTTTTTTTAAATCGTTGAACTGAGAATTAAGAGATCACAACATATAAAATTGTTAGACTTGACAAGGAAAAAAAAAAGCAGATAAAACAATTTTATTCCATTAAATATTTTATAGTTTTTTTGTCCATCTTTGCCAAATCACCATCATTGTTTCATTGCTCATCCCCTAGTCCAACTATTTCAAAAGTTAAAAAGAAAAATAAAAAGAGAGAACTTTGAAAGCTCAACCATCCATCTTAGAAGGTATCTATCTTAAAAATTACATAGGGTTTATTTTTTTGATAAGCAAAAATTACATAAGGTTGAATTCAAAAGATACTAAGTCTAAGATTTGTTGTCCCAAGTATGGCAATCCTACAGGGGGCGAATATAATTAATAAAAATTCTAATACAAATTAACACTCTAAATGCAATAAATTCCAATTTCAAGTAAATAGATAAAGAAAGCTTAACCAAAATTTATAGTGGTTTGGAGCACAATCATCTCTTCTACGTCCACTTCTTCTAAATCAAATCGATTTAGGATTTCCACTAAACAACTGTAATTTCACCCAAAACTTTACAAGTTTAGTTCTTTAAGATTTCGCCAGTTACAATAGATTTCATGGGATTTCACCCAACACACACTTAAGATACAATAGTTTTTGTATTTAGAGTCTCGCATGACTTTAATACAAGTTAGGTTAAAAATTACAATGAAATAAACTAGTTTTGAATGAAGAAAAAATGAAGAGATTAAGTTTAATGTTCTAAAACAAAGTATAATTCACAAATATGAGAAATGAAGCTTTTTAATTTGTATAGCACTTGATTTTCACTTGGCAAGAGTTATTTTCTTCATTTAAACCTTCTAGTATTTATAAGGATGTTAAAATATGACTGTTAGACACTAAAACAAAAGGAACCTGCTTCCTCTAGACTTACATCTGATGCGGAGATTCTCATATATTTTTATAATTATTTTAATAATTATAATAATTGTAATTTTTGATTAATTTTAGATTTGCTTTCCTATTTTTCAAGTAATTTTAGAATAGTTAGGATTCCTATTTAGTAATATTGTTAGT
>CATKHJ010765789.1:0-25770 GCA_949750685.1 Vernicia montana | reverse complement strand
GTGTATTACTTGCAAATACAACGGTCATTTTCTTGATCGTTGCATTTGCAACCTATTTTTATTTTTAATTTAAGTAAAATAAACAAATAAAGCGATTTCGGTTTAGAATCGAACTGTTTTGTGCACGGCACTGTACAATGCAGTGTATTACTTGCAAATACAACGGTCATTTTCTTGATCGTTGCATTTGCAACCTATTTTTATTTTTAATTTAAGTAAAATAAACAAATAAAATTACATAATTATTTCTAATAACAACTATATAACAATTAGTTTTTTGAGGTTTTTGGGAATAAAAAATTTGAAATTTTTCTATAAATACCTCATTTCTTAATTTATCTTCCACTCACAAAAAAAAAATATTTTCTATTATTACTCTAATACTCTCTCTAATTACTCTAATTATTCACAATTATTTTTTTTATTTACACTATTTCTTTCATTCATATTATTTATTTATTCACATTAATTTTTTTCACATTATTTCATTTTTATTTCTTTTATTCACATTATTTGGTAAGAAAATTAAGTTCAAGCCCTTTATTTTTTTTTTTTAAAATATATTATGTTTGAACTGGCCGGAATTGGAACCAGAACCAGCGGTTCCAAACTGGGACTAGAACCGCCCTTAGGACGATTTTTGTCATGACCTGAATCTGAAGACATGTGACTGACACTAGGAAACGGAAAAACATAAGGCTTCCAGAACCTGTAGTAAGCCTGACTATCTGCTAAACAACAAAACAACAATGTGACAGTTGTAACTGTCACAAAACCAGGACTGATGGCCCACATGTTAAGCAGAACCTGACAAACATTAATCAAATCAATGCCGCTCAGGGCAATTATCTCAATCTCATCAAATTATCACAAGGTTCATGCTTAACAGAGTATCACAACATCCATAATGAGAAAGCTTAGCTATCCTCCAAAACTCAACAATTTAAACAATTGAACCAACGATACAGACTTTCAGAAAATGAAAATAACAATGTGGAGTTCTAAATTTAAAATACAGAACAATATAATATTAATTACATAATTAAATATTAAAATAAGCTTCACTACCGAAGGATGATGACAGAAATAACTCAATATAAAATTTTACTTTTTGAGCTCAACCTGCAATCTGGGAAAAATGTTGAACAGGAATGAGCGTTTGACTCAATAAGCTAAATAGTTATCAATATAACATGTCATACGAATGCCAGAAATGATAATGCATAATGTCATCCAGACAACCAATCACATAATTAACCAAGGATAGAAATTAGTCGATAGGAACCATACTAAACCTCAATATGAGGAGCTGATCCCCTATCTTGGCTCTCTTCATCCAAAACTGTCTCTTAAAATCCAATACATAGGGCTGCAACTGTCCTTGGCCTAAGCCATGCAGCGCTGACCCGACTAGTAGCAGTGCTGAGCGATGAGCAAACCTGCAGCCGTTATACACCAGTCCTAGCTCATCAACCCATAATCATCATATCATAATCATAATCATGATCATGTGTAGTCCTATATTATCCTAACCCCATCTGAACAAACACAAATAATATACAACACAATTACAACAAAACAACCACATACATATGTTAGAATGCTTCATTTATATTCATAATACATAATTATATATATATATATATATATATATATATATATATATATATATATATATATATATATAATATCCAAACAGTCAATGCATGTATAAAAGTGAAACATTAATTAAATAAAAGGAATAGAGTGCTATATTAAACTATATAACTCACAAACTTGATAAAAATTCAACTAGTTCTCCTCGGGGTGTCAGTTGACATCTAATTGGATAAACGCCTAAAATGTCAATACTGTATAACAAGAATATTATCACAACACTGATCACTGTACTACGATATACGCAAACAACTTTAAAGATTCTACCGAGATTTCGGCATAGTTTCCCCTATAACTAGAACATTACCCAGCTAAAACAATATAAATAAACACTTCTAAATAGCCATCACGGCTCACAACAACCATCAACAATTCAACAACCCCATCTTGGGTTTCCAAATCCAACTCAACAATCACATGCAACTCAATCAGAATACATCATTAAAATCAAACTTAATTCATCAACTTAAATATATTTCTCAACTATTTAAAACGTTACTTAAAATATTTTACTAATGAAAGTATTACATATATGTAATTACAAAACTTTTTATATCAATTTAATTTCTTTAAAATCATTTTTACTAATTTAAGAACTCGAATATCAATTTCACATCCTTATACAAATGAAACATCTATAACTTAAAATTATTTAATATATCATTTCAAATCTAATATAAAACAATATATACAACTTACATAAATAAATTCATAAATCTATTATTTATAGAACTATATAAGATTTTAAAATAGATTAAATCTATACATAATATAAAATTCATGAAATTTATATAAATCTCAAATTTATTAATTTGATTCAAGAAACATAAATTTAACTCATAAATATATAATTATTCAATTAATCTCACTCATTAAAAATTAACTAAATAATTAAATTTTTTTTTTGAATAATACCAATTCAACTCAAACAAATTCATATAATCTCATAATCAATTCTAATTATTAATTTAAGCCTAAATACATGCAAAACAATAATTTTTCGGGCATTTAAAACACTGAAATAAATCATTAAATAACGTTCTAGACTTACCGGAGTCGAATTCTCAAAAATTAGTTTCGGAATCGCGATGTACGCGTAAAATGCAGTCTACTGAATTTTCTAGATCACCGGCGGTGCGTGGGCTCCACACGCCGATGACTGACCGGTGACTCACCGCTGCCGACAGTGGCGGTTGGAGGCGCCGTTCATACCATTTTGCTTGTCTTGATGCCAGGAGCCTGAAAATGCATGTCACTTTCTCCCACTCGTCGTCGATCGCAGGGAATCGAGCCTCAAAGTTTTGGTCCCGGTGCTTAGTCCTCTCTCTCTCTCTCCTCTGAGTTCCCGACAGCCCAACCAAAAAAAACAATTTGATTGGTCCAAAAATGGACCAATCAGGCAGCCTATACCCATAATTTTTTTTAAAATAATAATAATAATAGCTATAATAATAACTTTTTAAACTTTAAATTACCATAAATTTAAAATCAATATTTTCTTAGTTTTTGAATTTAATTGTTAAATAAATAAACTATAATAAATCAAAACATCAATAATTATTTTCATAAATATTTTTATTTCATAAAATATCTATACGCATAATTCTTCATTACTATTAAACATATATACACATTTTTAAAATTATAATAAAAGTCTAAAATATAAATTTTCGTAATTCTTTTTATAATAAATAATAATATTTTCAGTACCTTAAATATATTTACATTATCATTAAATATAAATATATAAACATAATAATTAATTAAATATAATTTTTTATAAAATACTATTTTTAAAATAACCAAAATTCGAGCCATTACAGTTTCGGTCTGGTTCCATTTTTCTGAACCGGAATTGGCGGTTCTTGAACCGAAAATGCCGATTCCAAAGTCGTGACCAGGGTTAGATACAACAGGGTACTATAAAACGACCCTGGGACAAGGGAATTCTGTAGTCAGACTTTTTATTTATTTATTTATTTTTATGAAGAGATATTATATTACAATTTAAATATCAATTTTTTTTAGGCCAAGGATTTAAAAATATCAATTATAATATCACGACAAGAGGAGCCATGACCCTTCACCTTCAAACGTCAAATTTTTAGTATAAAATTATTAAATTATGTTCATCTTTTTATTGTGTGTGAATTTTTTTTTTTAAATATATATAAATTGTTTTAATTTTATACATTACTTTGATATAAATTATAATATAAAAAATATAATCCCTTTAAAAAATTTATCAGACTCTGTCACTAAATACAATTGATAAATATTTCAACTCAATATTAAAATCAATTACATCAATAAAATTAATCAAATATCTTAGGTACGTGTGTGACACCTCTTAGATTCCAGGTCATGTCACCTCATTATTCTGAGGACAGGCCTTTTATTTTATTACGCATGATAATTGTGGGGGAATCATTTGCAGGTCCACCATTGTCACTTACCATTTCATCTCAGTCCCCACACAAACTATTCTCTTCACCATACATGAAATAATAAATGCAAGAATTTCCAGTATATTTTCTCAGGTGAGAAGAACATGACACTTGTATTTAACCATTTATACGTATGAATAATCAAAATATACCGTAAGCTTATGGGCTGTTTTTTTTTTGTTTTTTTATTAATATAGTCAATGAATCACAGTTAAACAGTTTCTTTTTCCCTCCTATCCAGAGCCGCTTTTGGTTCTTGCTGAGCCTACTCAGCTACTGCCCTTTGCAACTACAGCTGTGAGTACTATTCTTATATAGTCTATCCTCATATATGAAATCAATGATTCTCAAGCTTGCTTTTTTCCCATTCTTTTTTTTTTTTTTTTTATTGTTTCTTTTTCACTTTGAATGTGAACTCTGTTTGCTACTTTATAATTTTTCTTTTGGGGATTTCCACTTTTCACACCTAGCCACCTGCTCCTAATTATTTTTAATGGTTACGGTACTTCTTTCAGGCAATTCCCATTTTTTTTATTTGTGCTTAAGAGTGTTCGTGTACATGGGTATTGATGGGTTCAAATTATTAAGCACAAAAGTTCCTTGCTTTTCAGTTTAGAAAATGATTTCTGTTTTTTTTTTTTTTTTTTCTTGCTGGTTTTTTCTGTTTTGGTTGATTATGGAGTGGTTAACTAATATTATATATATTGCTTGCTTTCATAATCTTCTTTTGTCTCTGAAATTTTACCCACACAATCCAAAAGAATGAATTCCAGTATATTCTCTTGAATCTGCCAATGTTTAGATATGGATTTCCCCACAAATTAGTTCCCTTTTTCTTATGATCATTAAGGGCTTGGAGCTTGGGTATTTACTTTTTCTCTCGTGTCCTCTGCAGAGCAAGTTAAATAAAGGGTGAGTGGCCCAGGAAAGGTCACCATGAAAGTGCTTTGGATTCTGGTTTTGATAATTTTGAGTAATGGTTTTTGTCTAAATGGGGTTACTACAAATATTAAAACAAGGCCTAAATTTGTGAACGTTGGAGCTATTCTGTCCTTTAATACTACTATCGGTAAAGTTGCAAGAATTGCAATACAAGCAGCTGTGGATGACGTGAATTCTGATCCATCCGTTCTTGCTGGAACTAAGCTAAGAATTAAAATGCAGGACACCAATTATAGTGGATTTCTGGGCATTATAGAGTGTACATTCTCTGCAATATCGTGTTTTCTTTTCTTTCTTTCTTTTTTTCTTTTTCTTGTTTTGAATAATTACTTAGATTCGCCGATGGATTACTTTAAACTTCCATTTTACTGCTAATTGCAGCTTTAAAGTTCATGGAAGGTGATACAGTGGCCATAGTTGGTCCCCAGTCCTCATTGACAGCCCATGTAGTATCCTTTATTGCAAATGAGCTTCAAGTCCCTCTATTGTCATATTCAGCTACAGATCCTACTCTTACTCCGCTTCAATTCCCATTCTTTATTAGGACATCCCAGAATGATCTGTATCAAATGGCTGCAGTAGCTGAAATTGTCCACCATTATGGATGGAGAGAGGTGATAGCAATTTATAGTGATGATGACTATGGAAGAAATGGGATAGCTGCATTAGGCGATAGGCTTGCAGAGAAAAGGTGTAAAATCTCATATAAAGCACCTTTAAGCCCTAGCGCAACCAGGGAAGAAATCACAGATGCACTAGTTAAGGTGGCTTTAACTGAGTCTAGAATTCTACTTGTTCATACTTTGTCCCCTTGGGCTCCAATTGTGTTCAGTGTGGCTCAATATCTAGGCATGATGGGATCTGGATATGTGTGGATAGCTACTAATTGGTTGTCTACTATGCTAGATACTAATTCTCCTCTCCCTGCAGATACAGTTAATAATATTCAAGGCGTTATTACATTGCGTATGCACATACCAGATTCAGAACTAAAAAGGAAATTTGTTTCTAGGTGGAAGAACTTGACTAGTGGAATAACAGCTTATGGCCCTATTGGGTTGAGTACTTATGGTCTATATGCCTATGATACAGTGTGGATGCTTGCTCGCTCACTTAATGCATTTTTCGATCAAGGGGGAAACATTTCATTTTCTAATGATTCAAGGCTAACCGAACTACGTGGAGGGGATTTGCATCTTGAGGCAATGAGCATCTTCAATGGAGGAAAACTGTTGCTTAAAAACATTTTGCAGGTTGATATGACAGGTGTAGCAGGTCCAATCAAGTTCAATTCTGACAGGAACCTCATTCATCCTGCATATGAAGTCATCAATGTGATTGGCACAGGTTATAGGTCGATTGGTTATTGGTCTAATTATTCTGGTTTATCAATTGTGCCTCCTGAAACACTTTACTCAAGGCCTCCTAATCATTCCAATTCAAGTCAGAAATTATACAGTGTCATTTGGCCCGGACAAACAACAGAGACACCTCGTGGGTGGGTATTTCCAAACAATGGAAGACATTTGAGAATTGGAGTCCCAAATCGTGCTAGTTATCGTGAATTTGTCTCCCTAGTACATGGCAGTGAAATGTTTTCTGGTTACTGCATTGATGTTTTTACTGCTGCTGCTAACTTGTTGCCATATGCTGTCCCTTATAAATTAATTCCATTTGGGGATGGAATAAAAAATCCAAGTGATACTGAGCTTGTACGCATGATCACAACCGGTGTGAGTATTGCAATACAGAAACTTGAAGGTTTTGGAAATGGAATGGATCAGTTATCATTTATTCATTTTTTTTTTTTAAAATCTTCTATATAGGTCTTTGATGCAGCAGTAGGTGACATTGCAATCACTACATACCGAACAAGGATGGCAGACTTTACACAGCCATATGTCGAGTCTGGGCTAGTGGTTGTGGCTCCAGTTAAGACACAGAATTCTGATGCTTGGGCCTTTTTGAGGCCATTTTCTAGAAGTATGTGGGGTGTGACTGCTAGCTTTTTCCTTATTGTGGGGGTTGTGGTTTGGATTTTGGAGCATAGATTGAATGATGAATTCAGAGGTCCTCCTAGAAGACAATGCATCACTATTTTATGGCAAGTGACCAAGAAGTATCTCATATTCTTAAGGGGGGAAAAACAATGCTTTACTCCCAAGAACAAATATTCTGCAGATTTTTTTTATTATGGTTCCTTTTGTATTTCTGCTTATTTCTGAGGTAACTGTGCATAGCATTAAAATTGCAGTTTCCTTTTGCAGGTTCAGCTTTTCAACATGGTTCTTTTCCCATAGTAAGTTCAAATAAAATTAGTTTCAAGGGTCTTTCTAATAGCATTACTCCTAAAACAACTTAAATTTAACTTAACATTATACCTTTTCCTATTTTCTGCAGAAGAAAATACTATCAGCACCCTTGGTCGCCTTGTACTAATCATATGGCTCTTTGTGGTGTTTATCATTAACTCAAGCTACACAGCAAGCCTGACCTCAATCCTTACAGTGCAGCAGCTTTCTTCTCACATTAAAGGCATTGAAACTTTAAAGTCAAGCAAGGATCCCATTGGCTACCAGCAGGGTTCATTCACACGAGAATATCTAATTGCTGAATTTGACATTGATGAGTCCAGACTTATTCCACTTGTCACCCCAGAAGAGTATGCTAAAGCCTTGAAAGATGGTCCCCAGAAAGGTGGTGTGGCTGCTGTGGTCGATGAGCGTGCATATATAGAGCTCTTCCTCTCAACTAGATGTGAATTCAGTATTGTAGGTCAAGAGTTCACCAGGAATGGATGGGGATTTGTAAGTGAATCTTCATCCCTATTTTCCCTTGCTTGTTTGATTTAGCAGCCACAGTCAACTACTAGAGTTTGATCAGTTAAATATCAGCAATTGGGTAATAACTAGAAATAATAGTTTTCAACATTTTAGTTATAATTTTGAACTGCTGTTGGCTAAGATATTAAAACATTGCTCTAGCCATCATATTTATCAAAGATTTCAAATCAATGATTAGTAGCACAAGTACCAATAGCTAGCTCTCAACTGCTAACCAAACAGACACTTCTTTTGTTGTTCTGCAGGACATTAGAGACATGCTTATGAACAGCAGAACCTATGTTTTTCCTCTACACCATTATTCTTATGCAGATTTATTGATGATGATAAAAGTTTATTTATTTATTTTTTTCATAATTCATCAGGCCTTTCCCAGGGACTCACCTTTAGCAATTGACATGTCGACTGCCATTTTGAAACTATCGGAGAATGGGGATCTTCAGAGGATTCATGACAAATGGCTACTGAGAAGTGCTTGCAGTTCAACAGGCACAAAGTTAGAAGTAGATAGGCTTCAACTCAGAAGCTTCTGGGGCCTCTTTTTGATATGCGGATTAGCTTGCATGCTTGCTCTCTTTTTATATTTTCTGAAGATGTTAAGGCAGTTCAGCAGGCACTACTCTGAAGAATTAGCATCTTCAAGTCAAAGCTCAGCGTCTGTGCGTGTCCAAACATTTCTTTCATTTGTTGATGAAAAGGAAGAGGAAGTGAAACACCGATCCAAGAGAAGGCACCTGGAAGTGATATCGAATAGTGGTGAAGATAAATCCATGGGCAGTTCAAGTTCGAAGAGAATGCATTTTGAAATATCTTCAAAAAGAGGCACTGATGCTGGTAATGAAGTGTAATATTTTATCTTGGAACAAAAATTACATTATGCAGTATTTTTTATTTTTCATATAGGATTACAAAAACCTGTTTACAGTTGGACCTCTGCAAGTTGAGGTCTTTTGTTATATACGAGTAAAACCCAAATGTCAAAATAGATAACATACTTACTTGACAGCAGTTTTTGACTCTTAACAGGAATATAATAGATAGCTGCATTTTCTTTTTCTTTTTGTTTTAACAGTCATATTCTCCAGGATGCTGGAAAAGACATCTTTGGAATCCTTATAATTAGGTGGAAATTCAACACATTCATCCACACATCTTAATATACAAAAAAACATGTGCAAGGGATAATGAGTTTGATTAATACACTAAGTATTATAAATTAAAAGATAACAGCAGTATTTACATTGTGTTTTTTTTTTTTTTTCGGTAAAATGTATTTACAATTATACATAGGTTCAATTGCATCCATCATTGTCAGGACATCAGAAGGGGGCCAGAATTTTTAAATATTGCTTTTGAAATACTTCTGAAAGCAATCCTCTTCCCTACAGAATCTGTAAACAACTTTGTATACTTCGATTAACAGCTTTGGGAATCGACTTGCAAAATAGCCATCATATCCTTCTGGGACTGGTCCAACAAGCTCCTGAAGTATCCACCCCAAATATAGAACTTATTATCAGCTATATTTGTACATAAGTTTTAAGGAGTGAATAACAAAAAGAACTCAAGTGCACAGCCACATAAGCACCCTGACCCTGAATCATCCCATATAGTAAAATATATAGACTCAAGTTCGAAGTCATTGCCTAGAAAAGAAGACGGCTGAAAGGAAGATTATACATTCAATTTGCGTCACAAGAGAAAAAGGCAAATCATACTGGATTATCATACTCAAGAGTTTATTAGTAAGGCGTCAAATTGAATCTAGGGTTTAAAAATGGTTCATTCCTATAACAAGGTAGGGTTTCAAATGAAATTACATCAAGGAGGTCCATCACCCATTTTACCTTTTGCTCAATAATTTATCATGTTTAGTTTGCTTACCTAATAATTATGCGCATTCAATCCTAGAAAAACTTGCCCAAACAGCTTATATTTTAATGTGTTTGGTGGTTTGAGAAACAAACCTGAATTTCTTTGGGAAGCTCTCCATAGTGATTCAACTTGTTTCGCAAGACTCGCAACAAGTCCCGGACACTATTGAACTTGTAACGCCTGTAATGGCCGATGTTAGTGATAAATGCAGGTTCCATCTTTTCATCCCATTTTCCACCAAGTGCAATTGGTGCAGTGCTCTCTAATGCCTTCAAGAGATCAGAACCAGACTCCCGATCTTCTAATTCTACTCTGTCACTAGAGTCACGAAGAAATGACAATCTCATTTCAGAACTCCAAAACATTGGGTGGTGCAGCACTCCCAATGCCTTTGGCCTGACAACACATCAAAGAGACAATATCAGCAAATACTTATAAACAATTATAGGGGATTTAACTTCTCATGCTAGAGAGTTTCAACATGAACATTTTTATAGCAGGCTGGCTGCAATGTTCACCATATGCTTCAAATATCACCATGGACAGTTTGAAAATAAAGTAATTATTTTACCTCGATTCAGGGTCAGGGTTTAACAAATGGGAAATAAGATCCTCAGCTTCTGGAATACATTGCACTAAAAATAGATCCATTTTGTTTTTAACAATATTGATATCGCGTTCAAGACGATCACCAAATGGATGTCTACCGCCAGTAATACAGAAAAAGAGGACGCAACCTAAACTAAACAAATCAACTGCACGTGTTTGCCGTCCATTGAGAAGCTGCTCTGGTGCTTGCCAACCAGAACTGCCACAACCTGCAAATGAAGAAGTCAAATATCAGGGTATAACAAAAAATGACCAGTTAGGTTTTCTGACAACAACCATACAGAGTGCAAAAAGAAGTTTGCATTCCTAGCCACCTACCCTCTGACCATCCATTTCTATCATGCCTTGACTTAATTATTTGCACTAACCCACAAGGCTGTAGAAACTAGGCAGTGACAAGGAAAATTTTTGACAAGATTAAGGTGAACGGCCACAACTCCATATCATGTAGTGAACTTCTATTAAGGATAGTAATGAACTAATTAGTTCAAAAAATAAATAAATAAATTAACTAACATCACTTACCAGTAGCATGATAACCCAATGAAGACATATCCCCAAAGAGGCGCTTGCTGATTCCCATATCAGAAAGCTTTGCACATAAAGATCTTTCCTTAAGAATTAATACATTTTGAGGCTTCAAGTCTCGATGAATTATACCAAGTTCATGCAAATGCACAAGCCCAGAAACCACATCCCTGCTTACAGATTAAATATGCAAAAGATCAAGAAGATGCTTGAGCAACTCCAAACACTGCCTAGGTACATTAAACTTGAAAGAGTAAATTATAATTGTATTTCAATGCCTAGGTCTGTTTCCAAGTTAACGCCTTGGTTTTTTAACTATACCATCTTGTGGTTTGCTGTTACTTTTTCTATTCCAATTCGCACAAGCTGTAAATATTTACCCTAAAAAATTAACATTGTGTTTTCGCAAGGCTAAAAGAAAAATATGATTGCTGTAAAATGAAAATTATTTTTAACATCAGCTTTTTCCTAATTTTTAGACTATTTGGTAAAATAATTAAGTGGTTCTTTCAAGGAATTCCATTACCATTAAAAGAGGGGGAAAAGGCAGAGCGAACCTCAAGAGGTAAACCACATAGGTGGTCAAGTGCTAGCAGGGAGGAACCCTTTAAAAAATTCATAAAATCAAATAACTTTTTAAGAATTTATATTTCTGATCCCAATGAAAAATTTAACTTGACCCCACTACATTTGAGCAAGGATCTCTGTGTAGTTTCAGTGAGATCAACAGAAAATATGAAAAAATTAAAGAGCCCCATGTAAATTGTGGTAAAATTTTATATTATTGACCCCACTAAAAAATTATACTTGCCCCCACTAAATTTAACATCCTAAAACTTATATATGTTGAATTACAACTTCTATTATGAAGTTATTCTTTTATAATACATGACTGTACTATATTGAAAAGCATTTTTGAGTTTATTAATATATAGTTTAGAAAAACTCATTTCAAGCACCAAAACTTTTTGAGTTTTATCAATGGAGTCTATATTTTTAACTGTATGTTGTTAAATCAATAAACTTTCCAACTTAAAAACATTGACAAATTCTATAATGATAAAAATTAAAATTTTTAATTTAATGAGAAATTCATTAAAACAGTTTAAAAAATGTTAAAAAAAGATTGCATCGCTTTTCAAAAGTTGCACAGTGTTTCTATTTTCACTAATTACATATAATTTCTTTGACCTCACCGATCTGAAATCCTAGCTCCGCCACTGAGTGCAAGCAAGAAACACAGCGAGAAGGTTTTGTTCAATTGATTCAACTTTAAAATTTAACACAGGAACCTTGTCTTGATTTATTTTTATATAGGTGACAGATGGGTTGAAAAGCCATAACTTGAAGCATTGAGGCTTATATATTCTATGGATATTTCATCAACTTAATCATCAAAAATACAATTTAAAGCATAGTTGGGCAACACAAAATTCGAACTAATAAAAAATGCAACACAAAAACAAATATATTTGTACTGATTTCATAACATTTCCTGATTGAATAAGAAATCATTTGTATAATTCAAATAAACTGCATGGAATGAGAACAAGAGTAACTCTATCCATTCTTGTCCATTGCCAGAAAGATTAATGACTTGTTGGAAGAAGCAAAAAAAAAAAAAAAAAGAATCTTAAATTTAACTAAATAAAAAGTACTTAATCCATGCTAAAGCACAAAATAACTAATTTTTATGGTGCTAAGAGTATCTGATATAGACACAAAAACTCCCATCAATATTTGACCAGAAGAGTAAAATAACTATTATAAGGTAGGAATCATGTTAATCAGGAGATGGTAGTATTTTTTTTTTTTTTTTTTAATCAGGAAGATTTTTGACTTACCTCATCAATGCTAATAGAAGAGATGATGGATGGCCATTTGCTTTCCACAAATTAAGGTCCTGCATTATACCCTTCACCTTATCCAAGCGAAGTTTATACTCAATTGCAGCTCCAGTAGCTTGGTCCTCACTGAAGATTCGGTTTAATGAGGAATCAGAGTATATCTGAACCAAATCATCTAAGCTGCATGTACATCGCTCCAAAGAAAGGTAAACAAAATCTTTATCATACTCCACCCCATACCATCGAACAATATTGGGATGTCTGTCTGATGCAATGAGATTTTGAATTTCTTTGAAAGCAACATCATGATGAGATTGAACAAGGCGTTTCACAGCAACCAGTCGACCTTCATATATACCTTCAAGGACAATGGTACCATTGCTTCCCTTAGCTATTTCTGCATTTGATACAAATAATTTACCAATTCTACGTCCATCAACACCACCATCAACAAGTTTATTAAGGTCCATCAACATTTTATCATCACCTTCACTAAGTGCAGATCCATCCCCATTTTCAGATGTCACATCAGCGTCCTTGCCATCTTTCTTTCCTGATTTCCTGCTTTTCTTCCTTTTGGAAGGTGAAGCCTTTAAACTACTACTACCGGAAAGCCCCTCAGAAACGACCTTTTCTTTACCCACGAGATTGTGGGGATGAAAGATAAAGCCCAACAAAATGATGACAATAAACAAAATGAATGACAATTTTGTTGACCGCTGAAAGATCATGTTCATCAAATCTTCATATGGCAATCTTGCATCAGGCACATCAACTGACCCAGAATCATAAGGCAAAGCAAGCATTCTTTCACTATCATCATCAGGATGAAAATTTGACAGTTTATCAACATTGGTTTCCAATGGAAGCATAGGATTTGAAGCAGACCCTGAAAGTATCCTTCTTTCATTGGGCTGTGAAGGAAGTACATTTGAAGCAGGCAATGGAAGCTTCTGATCACCATGGGAAGCCCCAGAAGAAGACTGTGGCTTACCCTGCCTTCGAACTGCCATTCTTCTAGATTGACATGACAAAGGCAAATCATAATCACTTCCAATTTCAGAGCCAAGGTCATAGGTAGAATTCAATGTGGCTGCTGCACTCTCCACATCTTTACAAAGAAAAGCACCCTCAATCATGGCCACTTTCATATTCCAAGAAACTTTGTCTGAATTCGGACCAAAAGTTTGCAGTGCATAATCTGTCCTTGTGATGTATATGACTTGAGCAGCAGAGCTAGACATTACAAGATCCTTATTATTTTTATTGTCATCATACAAAGCACTCCCTTCTTTATCTCTTTGCAATTCAGAAGGAGAATCAAGTGACTTATAAGTGCGGACAAGTCTTCCAGTCTTGGCCTCAACCACAAACACTGTAGTTGCCTTAGAACCGAGTATAATCGTTCCATCTTCTGATATGTGTGGTGTGATTTTGATGAAGTCTTCAACATTCATGGAAAGTTTCTGTTAACACAACAGTTAATCAATGGTTAAGACGTACACAACCAATCATGGAAAAAGATAAATGTTAAAAAGAGCAGAAAACAGGCAGAAATATTCATGAGAAAGAAGAACTCCAATATACAATCCTAAGAAAAATGTTCCTTATGTGAATGAGCTTTTTGGCCATACCATTCCACTAGAGTATTTTCCATGTGCATACAGTTGCCAGTCATCACCATAATCTACAAAGAATCCATTACTTGGTCCAGAGGTATCTTGTTTGTCACTATCTTCATTGAAGGGAGCTTGATATGATGAGTGTATTGGTGATCCGGATGAAAATGACCAGAGCACTCTCCTGGAAGTAGTATCTTCAAAATATATTGTTCCATTTAGGAGAGCAACTAATTCTGTAGAATCTTCAAATTGTCTAAATAAAACAGGAACCATATTAGACAGTCTGAACAGCTAATACAAATCTCAAAACAGCCAAATTGAAGATAAATTTCACGAAAACTTCTATCCGAAAATACCAAATAATATACAAGTAGGGGAACATCAGTTAAAATCAATCTGGGAAAGGGATATCATATTCTCATCTCAGGGAACGCATTCCTTGAATTCTCTCATGGCAAGCATATACACATTTCATCATCAGAATATCCCTAAAGCAGGGTTAATACTAATATACAATCTGATAAACACACAGCTCAACAAACAATAAGATTTAGTAAGGCATGGTTACACAAGAAACAGAATATACAACTAGCAATTCATTAAAGTAGGGAAATTTAGTCGAAATTAAAGTGAATTACCAAAATCTAAAAGCCACCCACAACCCATAAGAATAGAACATGAAAAAACTTGTACAAAAACAAGGTGGGCAGATAAAATTTCTACTACCCAAATTACAAAACCCCGCAAAAGAATACATTTTGATTACAAACAGAATAGAATTCAGGAAATCCAATATAAATATATAAATCCTAAACCAGAATACTATAAAAATCAAAGCAAACAAGAAAGCAGAGGGCCAAAACTCACGAGAATGATTTGAGAGACCGGGCTCCAGCTCGATTAGGGGCTTTGAAATTAACCCATTGAGGACTCGAAGGCATAATCTCTGTACTCTCCAAGTTCAATCCGTCGCCATATGAGATCGAAAACTCATAAATTAACAGTAAAAACAAGCAGAAAAGATGAAGAAAATGGAGTTTCATTTCATGTATTGAAGAACAAGTTAATGGTGATAATTTAGAGCTTCATAGATGATAGAAAGAAAGGGATTTTTAATGGAAATCGAAAAGGGACAAAACAAGCATCGAAATCGAATTGCAGATTCGAAGCTTCTTCGAACTCTGCAATTTTAGGATCTCCTAGTCTACAAGTCCACCCAACAAGTTGGGTTTTTTTTTTTTTTTTTTTTTTCCCTTTATTCTTCTTCAATTTTTTTTTTTTTTTTTTGCCAACGTATTCTTCTTCAATTTAATATATATGTTTCTATGAATTTTAATTTTCAACTAAGAAAATTAGGAAAAATTACAACAGTAGTGTCGGTACTTTTAAATTTTGGTATCTGAATAATATATCATATTCTAACTTTTAAAAATATTCCCATATAATTTTTTTTTAAGGATAAAATAATATTTAATCTCTGAAATTTATATTAAATAATGACTTCGTCCTTGTAAATTGAAAAAATTATTCTTTAACTCTTAAAGTTTGATTCTTAAAGTTTGATTCCGTCAAGTAAAATGATTTTTTCGTCACTTTTACCGTTAAAAATATATAAAAGACTAAAATGCCTATCATTTATACTTAAATTTTTCATCTCTACCTATTTTTTTCAAAATAGCCCAATTGCTTTTATATAAAAAGAAGATGAACCCAGATATGTAAATATGGGTTTCATAAAAGGTCAAAAAAAATACATATCAAGTAAAATAATTTTAGTTTTTTCAAAATATAAATCATCAAACAACAACAAATGAAAAATTTTTGTGGAAACAAAATGTAAAAATTTGTTCACACAAAATTTTAAAGAGCTTGCCTAATTCATTTTGTTGACACAAAATTTTAACTAAAAATGAACTTGCCTCTACGTTCCATAATTAAACTAATTAATTCAATTTTTCATAGCCACGACTGAATACTTGAAAATTCTCTTTTCACGCTTATAATTTATCAAATCAATCACTACGTATCAAAGTAATTTACAAAGTATACATGACATGCAATTGGTTGACATAAGATTGATTACCTATTTGGCAAAAAAATAAAAAAAAAATTGATTACCTTGGCACACGAAAACCCACTCACAAGAGATGCAACTGGTGCTCAATGCTCTTATTAATTTTATTCTTGATTCCTTAACCAGTAAACGGACCATGCAGTATTGGATTTAAATTTTTTAGATGTGGGTATGTTTCGTGTTATGGAAAGGGACAAAGAGATGTATAGGAGACCATCGGTGAGGGATAGAAAGAGGAGAGTGGGTGAGGGCTCAGTGATGGTGGAGGGGTATTTTAGTATTTAAAAATATTTTCTTTTTTATTATTTTTTTTAATTTTTTTAACATAAAAATATAAAAAAAATGGACGCAAGAACTACTTAGTGTAACAGAAACAAACTTTAGGGACTAAAGAGTAATTTTTTTAAATTGTAGAGATGAATTCATTATTTAAGGTAAATTTTAGGGACTAAATAATAATTTACCTTATTTTTAATTCTGGTTTGCAACTTTCTAGATTCATTTTAAAATTTTATTTTGATATTCAATAACCCATCAATTTTTCAGCCTATTCACTTCTAATGAACAAAAAAAAAAAAAAAACCCCATAAATTTATCTTTTTATCCTCTTCCCAATTTTAAAAATTTTAGAATTACAAATCAGTACTCCGATGATTAGAAAACGGTTAGAAATATTTATATGAAATTATTTTTAAAAATTAAGAAATTAGTCAGACCAAATAAATTATCCAGAGACCAAAATAACATATTTTAAAAATTCAGATACCAATAATGTAATTTTTCCATTAAATTATTCTAATATTGAATTTGTTTAATTAATTCCTTTTATTTTTGTTTTTATTTTTATTTTTTTTGCAATTTTATCAATGGAAGGGGTGTTCATAAACTGGTCAATCCGTCCAATCTGAACCAACCCGCAATTAAATCGTAGTTTGATAAGTATTATGGATTGAGTCAATATGTAGTTTTTTTAAACCGCACTTTGTGGATTGGGTTGAATTTTTTATTTTTTAATCCGCAAACCAATTCACAACATGCACAATATATATATTAAAAAGTATGTTAGACTTTAATTAATAATTAATATTTGTATTAAAATAAAAATAAATAGACACTATAGATCACCTAACCCTAAAAAATAGTTAGCACAATAACCTACATATTGATTTCTTCATTTAATTTGTTTGCTATATAAATTACTTTATTAGAATTTAAAAGTAAGTTATTGAATTTATTACTATGTTTTTATTTTTTTAATATTGATAGAAATATTTGTTAATTAAAAAGTGAATAATGTATAAAAAATCCGCACAATCCGATCCAATCTGATTCGCATTTGTGGATTGGATTGGGTTAATTTTTTTATTTTTGCGGGTTGGATCGAATTGATAAATTCCCAATCCGTAACATGTGGATTTGATTGAATATCCTATTAAAACCGCACCAAACCGACCCGCGAACACCCCTAGATGGAATTGGATGTGGCTTATGAAATAAATAAAATAAAACATAATTTATAATATTTGTAAATCATAATAAAAAAAAAATTTCTTTAAGGGATAATTACAAATTTGGTGTTTGGACTTTTCATTTTTTTCTATTTTGGTGTTTGTATAAATTTTTTTTTTTAATTAAGTGCTTAAATGGAGCAAATATATATCAGTGTGATGTTTTGCTCTGTTTTATGCTTGCCTAATGTAATACCTTGAATATTCATGTATGAATTTCTATGTGATAATATGTGTAATTATGTGTAGTAAATGAGTTAAATTTATTTTATCCTATGATAGAATTGGGTTAGTAGAAAGTGGGTCATATTCCCCCCTAACACCTTATTTTATATATTTGCTTATGTCTAGATTCATTGAACCTAGACACTTGCTATCATTTTCATTTCATCTTCAAAAGCTCACTAAAACAAGAGACAAAAGCTCTCTTCTTTCTTCTTCTTCATTTTTCTTCTTCTTTTCTTCTCCATTAACAAGATTGAATCTCCATTAGAGAAAGAAAGTTTCAAAGGTAATGATCTAAACCATTTTCTTCATTTAGATCTTGTATTATATGTTGTTGATTTGGGATGTCTTCTTCTTTTTCTCTTTCTTTTGATTTACCCAAATGGGTTTCTAGAAGTGGAATTTCTTTGAGGGAAATGTCATTGATTGATGATTTGTAAACATGAATTGGGGGATGTTGAGTGTATGAAAATGGATTCTCAAAATAAGATTTCAAACTTTCCCATTTTTTATGATAATGGGTTTGATTTAATGGGTTTGTAAAATCTTTTGTTGATTCTATGTTTTGATTGATGAAAGGAGTTAAAGTATGAGTCCATTGCATGATATAGAAGTTGATTTTATGGATTTAGTCTTGGGTGTGAGGATATGGCTCTTCTTTTTCCAATCCTTTTGGTGATTTCACCAGAAATCCAACCCAGGACGTGGTATGGGCAAGGGTACGCTTGTATTGCTGGGCGTACCCCTCATTCTGGATGGCAGCCTTAAGGTACGCCCAAGGGTACGCTCGTACCTCTGGGCATACCAATGCTACTAGAAGTCCCCCTTAAGATACGGGCAGAGGTACGCCCGTACCCCTGGGCGTACCCTTTTGGGTGAGGCACATGGGTGCTTGTAGGTTTGCCTCAGGTGCATGCTTAGCTTGTGGTCAGATGGGCCACTATATCAAGGATTGCCCTACTAGGAAAGTACAGCATAGCACACCCACAGCCTCACAGCCTTCCATTCAGATGCCTAGGCATGAAGCAAGGGGTACTTATGGCCGTGGAAGAGAGATAGGATAATTATCTGGTACAAGACCCACTGCAGCAGAAAAAGAAAAAAGGAAGAGTATTTGCAGTGAACCAGCAGGAAGCTAGAGCAGCTAACACTACAGTGACAAGTATCATTCCTATCCAAGGCAATCATGCACAATTCTTGTTTGATTCTGGTGCCATACATTCTTTTGTGTCACCATGTTTTGCAAGGAAAATAGGAAAGGATAGAGAGAGAATGCAAGTTCCCCTAGAAGTATCTACTCCCCTAGGTGAAGTGATATATGTATGTCATGAATATTCTGCATGTATAGTAGAGATTAATGGGAGAAAGTTTTCGAGTGAATTGATTGAATTAGAAGTGTTAGAGTTCGATGTATGGATTGGTTGTCTCAACACCATGCACAAATTGACTGTAAAGAGAAGAGAATAGAGTTCAAGAAGGAAGGAGAAGATGTATTTGTGTACCAAGGAGATAGAAGTGACATTCCTTCTAATCTTGTATCTGCAATTGGGGTAAGAAGGCTATTGAGGAAGGGATGTAAGGGTTATTTGGCATATGTCATGGACACGCGGATTACTCCTAATGAGGTTCATCAAATACCAGTAGTTAGCGAGTTTTTGGATGTGTTTCCTGATAAATTGCCACCGGAGAGGGAAATAGAGTTCAACATTGAACTTCTTACAGGAACGCAACCAGTGTCCATTCCTCTTTACCAAATGGCACCTACGGAATTGAAAGAATTGAAAGCACAGTTGCAGGACCTATTGGACAAAGGGTTCATTAGACCAAGTAGTTCACCATGGAGTGCACCGGTCCTCTTTGTGAAGAAGAAGGACGGTTCCATGAGGCTTTGCATTGACTATAGGTAATTAAACAAGTTAACTGTCAAGACCAAGTATCATTTGCCAAGGATTGATGACTTGTTTGATCAGTTATAAGGGGCAAGTTGCTTTTCTAAGATCGACCTCAGATCGGGCTATCATCAGCTCAAGATCAAGAATGAAGATATTTGTAAGACTGCCTTTAGAACAAGGTATGGCCATTATGAGTTTACGGTATTGCCTTTCGGCTTAACCAATGCTCCTGCGACCTTTATGGATTTGATGAACAGAGTGTTCAAGCCTTTCTTGGATAAATTTGTGATAGTCTTCATCGATGACATCCTCATTTACTCTAAGAACAAAGAAGAACATGAAGAGCATTTGAGAATTGCCTTGCAGACATTGAGGGAGCACAAATTATACGCCAAACTGTCGAAGTGTGAGTTTTGGCTCGATTGTGTTTGCTTCCTAGGACATGTGGTTAGCAAGGATGGAATCAAATTTGACCCGAAGAAAATTGAAGCAGTGTCAAGTTGGCCTAGACCAACAAATGTGACAAAGGTCCGTAGTTTCCTTGGTTTGGCAGGTTATTATAAGAGATTTGTCAAAGAATTCTCCAAGATAGGCTCTTCAATGACCAAGTTAAATAGGAAGAAAGTGAAGTTCACATGGGATGATGATTGTGAAAAGAGTCTTTAACAGCTCAAGACATGTCTCACTACAGCTCTAGTACTCACTTTACCAGAAGGATTGGAAGGTTTTGCGATTTACTGTGATGCTTCAAGAGTAGGATTGAGATGTGTTCTTATGCAACATGGTAAGGTGATTGCATATGCTTCGAGACAGTTAAAGAAGCATGAAATGAATTACCCGACATATGACTTAGAGATGGCAGCTGTGATCTTTGTTCTCAAGATATGGAGGCATTATCTCTATGGTGAAAAGTGTGAAATTTACACCGATCACAAGAGTCTCCAGTACATCTTAAAGTAAAGAGATTTGAATTTAAGGTAAAGAAGATGGGTAGAGTTGCTAAAGGATTATGACTTTCAGATTCATTATCATTCGGGCAAAGCTAATGTTGTTGCGGATGCTTTGAGTCATAAATCAATGGGAAGTCTTTCTCACATTGCATCAGGGAAGAAGTCAGTAGTTAAAGAGTTGAAAGAATTGTTCAACAAGGGGTTGGGATTGGAGATTTTCGAATCTCAAGTGCTTATGGCACACTTTCAAGTGAGACCCATGTTGATTGATGAGATAAAGGCATTACAAGAAAGTGATCCTTCATTGGTTAAGTTGAAGAAAGAAGTGCAAGCAGGCCAAGCAGTAGAATTCCAATTGAAAGAGAATGTGTTGATACAAGGGAATCGGTTATGTGTACCGAATGTGGATGAGCTTAAAGAGAAGATAATGAAAGAGGCACATCAAGCTCCATATAGTATTCATCCAGGTGCAACCAAGATGTATCATGACTTGAGAGATTATTGTTGGTGGCCTGGTATGAAGAAAGATATAGCTACCTTTGTGTCTTCTTGCTTGACATGTCAACAAGTCAAGTTTGAGCATCAGAGACCTTCAGGTCTTTTGCAAGAGATCCAATTGCCAAAATTCAAATGGGAATGAATCACGATGGACTTCGTAGTCAGATTACCAAGGACTTCTAGGGGTTATGATTCCATTTGGGTGATTATGAATAGATTGACCAAATCAGCCCATTTTCTAGAAGTGAAGACCACTTTCACTGCAGCTCAGTATGCTCAGTTGTATTTAGACAAGATAGTGAGCTTGCATGGAGTGCCAATATCCATCATCTTGGATAGAGGTACTCAATTCACATCTAGATTCTGAAAAAAGTTGCAAGAAACATTGGGCACAGAATTGAATTTTAGTACGGCTTTTCATCCACAGACGGACGGGCAATCCGAACGAACCATACAGACATTGGAAGACATGTTACGCATATGTGTACTTGACTTTGGTGGGAATTAGGACAAGTACTTACCCTTGATAGAGTTTGCTTACACCAACTATCATTCCACCATTGGCATGGCACCGTATGAAGTGTTGTATTGTCAGAAATGTAGATCACCGGTATGTTGGATGAAAGTCGGTGACAAGCATGTGGAAGGGCCGGATTTGATTAAAGAGACTTCAGAGAAAGTTTTGATCATCAGAGACAGATTGAAGACGGCCTTCAGCAGGCAAAAGAGCTACGCGGATACAAAGCGGAAGGATGTCAACTTTTCCATAGGAGATCATGTCTTCTTAAAGATTTCTCCTATGAAAGGTGTTATGAGGTTTGGGAAGAAAGGTAAACTTTCTCCAAGATATATTGGGCCATTTGAGATATTGGATAGAATTGGCAATGTATCTTATAGGCTAGCTTTTCCCCCGAGCTTAGCCTATGTGCATTCGGTATTTCATGTATTGATGTTGAGAAAATATGTACCGGATCCATCGCATATTCTTCAACCTCAAGAAATGGAAGTGGATAAGAATTTGTCTTATGAAGAAGTCCCAATTTCGATTGTCGATCGACAAGTAAATAAGCTTCGAAACAAAGATATCGCATTGGTGAAAGTTCATTGGAAGGACCATGATTATGATGAATGTACTTGGGAGGATAAACAAGATATGATACATAAGTACCCGCATTTATTCTTTGTATAGCTTGCATTTATGTCATGTATATGCTTTGTATATGTAAATTCGAGGACGAATTTTCTATAAGGAGGGGAGAATGTAATACCTCGAATATTCATGCATGAACTTCTATGTGATAATATGTGTAATTATGTATAGTAAATGAGCTAAATTTGTTTTATGCTATGATAGAATTGGGTTAGTGGAAAGTGGGCAAATATTCATGCATGAACTTCTATGTGATAATATGTGTAATTATGTGTAGTAAATGAGCTAAATTTGTTTTATGCTATGATAGAATTGGGTTAGTGGAAAGTGGGTCATATTTTCCACTAACACCTTATTTTATATATTTGCTTATGTCTAGATTCATTGAACCTAGACACTTGCTATCATTCTCATTTCATCTTCAAAAGTTCACTAAAGCAAGAGACAAAAGCTCTCTTCTTTCTTCTTCTTCTTCTTCATTTTTATTCTTCTTTTCTTCTCCATTAACAAGATTGAATCTCCATTAGAGAAAGAAAGCTTCAAAGGTAATGATCTAAACCATTTTCTTCATTTAGATCTTATATTATATGTTGTTGATTTGGGATGTCTTCTTCTTTTTCTCTTTCTTTTGATTTACCCAAATGGGTTTCTAGAAGTGGAATTCCTTTGAGGGAAATGTCATTGATTGATGATTTGTAAACATGAATTGGGGGATGTTGAGTGTATGAAAATGAATTCTCAAAAGAAGATTTCAAACTTTCCCATTTTTGATGATAATGGGTTTGATTTAATGGGTTTGTAGAATCTTTTGTTGATTCTATGTTTTGATTGATGAAAGGAGTTAAAGTATGAGTCCATTGCATGATATATAAGTTGATTTTATGGATTTAGTCTTGGGTGTGAGGATATGGCTCTTCTTTTCCCAATCCTTTTAGTGATTTCACCAGAAATCCAACCCAGGGCGTGGTACGGGTAAGGGTATGCCCGTATTGCTGGGCGTACCCTTCATTCTGGATGGCAGCCTTAAGGTACGCCCGTACCTCTGGGCGTACCAATGCTACTGGAAGTCCCCCTTAAGATACGGGCAGAGGTACGCCCGTACCCCTAGGCATACCATTTTTGGGTGAAACATTTGCAGCATACTCCTATTTCTATAGTTAGCATGCTAGATTGATACATGTATAAGACTTAGATGAGTTATAATTGGAAAGAATTGAATTGTTGATACTTCTATATAGGTTTTTCTATAAATACTCCTAGAGATAGAAGGAATGGTGATGATGGAGGTTGTGACCACCACATTTGTTTGCTCTAGGGATTGATTCAAGATTATTTTGGATATAGCATTGTTAAGGTGAGTGATACATATGCTATTATGATTGTGTTTTGAACCATGGGGCATTAATGCCTAATTCTTTCATGAACTTCCAAATGATTGTTGATCATTGTTGAATATCCTTATTGTGATATAGATTTCATTGTAACTATGAACCATGAATGAACCAAGACCATGATTATTGTATGACCATGATATGATTTCCTCAAGAACCCATGTATGATTATAATTTATGATCCATGATATCTTATTGTACAAATATCCATGACCATGAAACCAAGCAGAAAACCCCAACTTTGATGTGGGGCAAGACATCAGGCATTGTGTACAATGTACTCCGTTGGATAGAGTAAAGTATCCAAGCTCTAGCTAGGAAGGGCTATGGTGTCTTAGCCGTGAGATCTGATTAATCTTGCACAGAGATGAGGGTATGCTCCATTAAGAAGAGCTTCTACCTCCCATGTTCATGAATGAGTATGTTATATGTCTCAGTTCTCGATAATGCCTTTGAGCAAAATGCTATTTATCATGGGGAACGTTAAGATATAAGAACCTCTATTCAAGTTATTGATATTTCTGCTAAACATGATATGTACATGATGAATGAACCATGAACTTTTCTTGTGAGACAACCTTGAAACACCAAGCCTCACAAGTATGGTAGTATAATTATTACTCACTACTTTATCTCATTAGTGATTCTATTTTTCAGGTGAGCTATAGTTTATTAGTTAAGTTTCCAAGGCATTCTTCTTCTCCAGTCCTCAGAAACTTTGGTGATCAATGTAAAGCTCAATTCCTCATTTTGATTATTTTGTATAGATGATGATTCTATTCTTAGATGCTTCATGGTACATGTAATGAATGAATATTCTTTTGGCTTCTAAGGCATTGACCTATGAATGGTATAATATGTAAGATGACCTAAGATATGATTATTGATGAATCCATGAGATATGAATCAAGTATGTTGTTGATGTATATGGATTAGTATGATTGTCAGGTTAGATCTTGGGAGTCATGTATGTGATGATATGCATGATATTGATATGGATGATAGAATGGCAAGGTTCCTACTAATTTTCGGTGGCCACTTATGCCCTAGGATTATCGCGGCTCGAAAGTTGGATCGTGACACCTAAGTGCTGACTAGGCATTATGGGCTCCACTTTCTCACCAAAAGAAAAGCCACGTCAGATTTGCACAAAGACAAAGACTAAAACGACCTCTCAATCTCCCTTTCATTCAGCCTCTCACCCTTACATCCCTTTATCACTAACTCAATCCTCGCTCCTTCACCCTCACCGTCACAACCCTCTCTCCCTCAATAACCCAATTTTCTTTACCCAACAAAAATAAGAAAGAAATAATCCAACCATGAAAAAGTAATAGAGGTAGAGGGAGAAATAAGAGAGAGAGAGAGAGAGAGAGAGAGAGAGAAAAGGCAAAATTAATAAACCCAAATTAGTAGCTATATCAGAACTTTGGTTTAGTTCTCCTCACCTTCATGGAATGCAAGCTATTTGCTATGGCCGATGGTGTCACCAAAAAAAGCCAATATTTTCAAATCAGAAGTTATTACATGAAATATGAGGAATGGTAGATTCGAGAAGAGTGGGATTGCAGGGGACGATTCTTTAACACATGCAGATGTCCTCTATCCTCTTAAATTTAATATTTTAAATTCAAATTCCTACTTAGGTAAGTGCAATTTAACTAAAAGAAAACTTTTGTTTTGGATTAAAATTGGGTTATTGAAATAGTAAAT